>MJUU01016335.1:5756-17169 GCA_002080025.1 Modiolus philippinarum | reverse complement strand
ATAATTGACAATAGTTACTAGAAAATAGCAGATCGTAAACATTAATTTTATGCTCAAAATATTGCATCGACATATATAAGCAATACACTAAACATATTTTGCTTCATTTTGACATTTGTGTAAATATTCTTGTTAATTGTCGATCTTTACGAGATGCTACATATTGATTAAATATGATTATTGATTCTGAAGCTTCATGAATTAGAGATATTGTACACAAATGTACACATTTAAGCGATCAAATTAGTACGAAATATTTAATTATACAGTTCTTTCGAATGTCAGCTAGATAAGTCGGATGTTTTATGGGTAATTGTTATACTTTAAGATAAGTTTTTAGTGAATGCCAGCTACCTTTCATGGTGTACAAAATTTTGGAAAAAGTAATTTTAAATCTTACTTATGCGGAGCGAAACCACTGCTTAACAAATCACCATATTTCAACACACAACCTATATTCCAAACACACATCACCCACCTTATTAGCGAGAACTAATCAAGCTCTTTTACAAATAATTACTTTCTGAGCTGGACACCCGAGGACGTCATGAAAGCCTGAATCGTAGTTCTATTTCTCTTACTAAAACTGAAATATAAGTATAGATGACTGAGTGTTAAACTTCAATCAATCAATCAATCAACCAATCAAAAGCAATCCAATTTAAAAACTATTCTATCTACCGTGTTTGTGAAAGGCATTTAAGAGACGCTCAATGATGAACACTAGGGAAACCTGTGCACATATATAACCTCATGTAAGAAATGAGTCATTCTACCGAAACTGCAGGTTTTTTTTCCTAGAAAACTAAAAAATAAAGATGGTTTAAATGAACACTTTAATATCTTAAACGAAAGAAAAATTATTCAGCTTTACGCAACTACTATCTGTAATTCGTATTTTTCACCTGACTGGTTGCTATAGTAACAAAAATAAAAGGACCTGGCATGAAGATTCCATCCTGTTACCAATATGATCAACATTTTAAAATGCCTCAACCAGGCGGAAGAGACAGTATGAATTTATTTTTTCTTCGATAAACGTTGAGAGAAATGATTATACATGTATTTGATAAAATCTATTCCGAATTTCCTGTATAATACAAATAATTACAGAAAAACATACTTGTTTCCAGTACCTATGCCGTTCGGTTAGCATTTTTTCGATTTTGTTAAGGATTCAAACATTTTTCCAGAAATCCTACAATAGCTTTGCAAAGTGAGAGGAATTTTTCTGGTAGAGAATACTCTAAGCTTTACTCACAAAGCAATATTATTTAAGTTTATAAGAACTTAAGAATAAATTTGCAAATTTAATAACAGTAACAGCATAGAATTCACTGTAGCAAAAGGACTATTAGTAACAGGATGGAAGATTTTATTCCTTCCTGTTACTTTTATATTCTGTGCTGTTACCAATTTTTTCCATACTGTTACTGTACATAAAAATTCAATTTCCCCCCTTTTTTCTAGTTGGTCATTAGTAAAGATATTTTGTTTGAAAAATTAAATAAGAGATTTTTTTTTCAGTGCACTTCCCTTTTAAAAAATCCTTTTAAAATCCTGTATAAATTTGTAATTAACTGTTCTATTTTCCTTCCTGTTGCATCTTAAAATTCTGTGCTGTTACTTTTATCCGAGCTTTTTCCACTTTGTACACTTATAATATTTCTAAATATGATCAGCAAGCACTGAAATATTTGGTCATCACTATTGCTTAAAGCATTCGTTAAAATGACCCTTGTTTAGTTTTTAAATGAAATAAGAACATTGAAAAAAAATTCAATTTTGTTCCCTTCTGTTACTAATGAAGGGTAACAGGAAGGACGGTAACATAATTGAACTTTTCGATATTTTTCAAGCTTTCCAGGAAAGCCTTATGCTTGCTTCACAATCTTTAAATGTTATTTTTAATGTATCCACATTATACTTTACATAGTGTAATGTTGTGCAAAAGGCCTGTGTTCTTACTGTAAAAAAGCTGGTAACATCACTGAAATCAAAAATGCACTATAGCAGTAGTTACTATCTTTGATGTCTTATGATTTTAAATTTGAGCGCTCTACAAACCTGCTCCATGTTGTTCCAATCGCTGCCGGTTGTGAATTTCTACAGGTGCATTGTGGTAAAATGATCAGGCTTAGATCGGTGTTTTAGTAAACATAAAATTATTCCATGGTAACAGCAAGGAACTTAAAAGTCTGGACAGACATAAAAACCTTAAAATATTATACAAAATAACCTAAATTTCAAGTAAAACTGTCATTTTTTGTTTCTTTATGTTCTATTCTTATATTTTGACATAATTAATGGGACTTGTTATTCGTTGGTCAATTTTTATGCGTCTGTGAAGTTTGATAATCTAGCCCTGGACAAACCATTTTTCGGGGTTGTTGGGTACTCAAACTCCTTAACATATTGCTTTTATTATTAAAAAGTCAATTAAAATGCATTTAATGGAAGAAAATAAGGTTATCTTCCCAAAACATTCTTTGTCAAGTGTAAAAATCGAAGAATTACATCAAAATTGCTATTTTAGCGCCGTGGACAAAAAACCTGCGCTTTCAATAGAATGACTCAAATATATGTTTTATCTTTTGTTACTTTGATTCGTAACAGGAAAATTTATGAAAGGTTTTGTCGTAAAAGCACGTAATAGAAATATGCAATTTACACAACTGAAATCACTATAATAACTGAACGTCAAATACAAATACATGTAACTATAAATTCCGAGGCTACTGATTCTAACATTTGATTAAAATAACAAATATAAAATTACATAAAAAAGTGACAACTGTCAAATTGTTTCACAATGAAATGCATATGAGACAACGTCTCTGAAATTACACGGTAAGACCAATCAACGGAACGACGCTTTTTTTTAATTGTTTTTCATCTTGAAGTCACCATGAAGCCTTCAGCATTGACCTCTGCACATATCTCATAGTAAGTTGAAGACGGCCCCTACTACCGGTTTGAGCGGAATTCATTGTTATATGTCGTACATAGCTACGTCAATGTAATTTTTCACTCATGGATACGGAATGGTCAACAAACATAAAATTTACTGGCAAAGTGTTCTTACAATCGCTGCAAAAAGAACTACAGAAGACAATCAGAACATATAAACAACCACAGGGCACTCATCGAGTCGATTGCAAGAATACTTGGCATAATAAAATGAGATATAGGCACTATAATAACATTTGAAAATTACAAAAAATGAAATGCCAAAATTTGGCAGTATGATAGTCTATCCATATGGGAAATTATCTCATGAACTGAAAATATTAAGAGCATACATCTCTCACACGGGAAAAGGAGCAATAATTTTTTAGTTGCACGAATTAGATGAATGATATATCTTTAGTTGCCATAGATGTATGTGGATCCGTCGTATAGATATATTACTCTTTGTAATTCCTGTAGAAATCACGACAATAAAATTTTGTTTGATTAATATCAAACAAGTGATAATTTCTTCTTCCCGACTTGTCTGGGTATGTTTCTGCACCATATGTTAGTCAATACTTTTTTTTTGAAAGTTGAGACCCGTAGAGGCTTTCATATCGTTCATAGCATTACTCGTCCAAACCGAATTCTGGATACTTACAAACGGATCATGCATTATCACAATCAAGCAGTGATAACGTAGACGCTGGTGATTGATAAGAGTTTTATGTAAATTATTGAGTAGTATTTAGGCTATATAAGGACGAGAATAATTTAAACTCGATTTGCACTTGCGAGCAATTGGCAATGTCACCACGGATTCCCCATTCTATGATTCCATCTTAGTAGCAACCCCAGAAATTTATTTTTGTTGAAATCGGACAATGTTGAAATTTTGCCGACATTCTAAATTTGGCCGACATTCTTGGCCGACATTCTAAATTTTTTTCTTCATAAAAAATCGTCTCTTTATGTTGATCTAATTTCATGCAAAGTTTAACTTGACTATATTAAGCCGTAACAAAAATAATCCTTCTGACAAAAGTTATTGCAAAAAAAATTTATAATAAAAAAAAATAAATAAAAAACAAACTAACGTAAAATTACATCATGTCATCCTGACTTCATCTGGCGTGATATAATGAAAGGATAAACAAATTAAGATGGGAAGGACAAATGTGACAACGTCTGTCATTTCCATGGGTAAAAGGGAGTGATTGGTAACGCAGAATTAGATTAAAAGAAGAATGAAAAAGAGATGAGAGGGGAACCGGGCAACGAGTTTTGATTGTCAGTGGCAAATAGAGTAACTGGTAACTCAGGAAATATAACCTTTCACACAACTCTATTGGCCAATTTTTCATTAAATAGAAGGATATTAAAACTGAAGTGAGCATAGCACTTCTCGAATAATGCCTGTCCATGCAGTCTTTCCGAATAGTGACCTGACTACGTAGCTTCGACAAGGTATTCCCCTATCTACCACCTTGGGACTCGAGCGGTCAGCTCTGTCGACAGATCCCGTGGAAGCTGTTCTTAAAAAAATTGGGCAAACAAGTTGAATGAGATTTGTTAGCCGCCAAGTAACTTTACAGGTCTGGTAATTAAGTGTGATTTGTGTCATCTGACAATGACAATCTGGCTATGAATTCTATCCCATCTGCATATCAAAGGCATTTTGATGTACAACATGATTAATATCATAATGAGCTATCAGGGTTAAATTTAAATGTGCTTCACAAGACAAAGAGTTCGTATATCAAGACCTTTTTAACAAAAAATCCGATTGTCGGGCAATGGATGACAGCAGTTGTAAGAACACTTTGTCAGCTAATTTTAAGTTTGTTGACAATCCGCATCCACGAACAAAAGAGAAGGTACATGGATGTAGCGTTCGTCGATAATTAGCAATGAATTCCGCTCAAACCGGTGCTAGGGGCCGTCTTGAAATGAGCATAGCTCATTGTTCAAGGCCTCGGTGACTTCAAAATGAAGAACAAAAATAAGAGTTGTTCCATTGCTTGTTTTAATAATGTATCAGTAGAGACTCTGTCTCATGTACATTTACTCCATATCCCTTTCCTTTGAAGTTTGTGTCAACAGCCTAAATATATTTATATATATTGAAAGGAGGGATTTCCTTGTAATGTAACATAACAACCGGAAGAAAGATAAATGTTGAGGTAAACAATATAATATAGTTTTGTTTGTTTTAACTTCCTGTAAACATAGCGGAGTATTTTTTTTCTTTATTTTTTATATCATTTTCCGATGCATTAGAACCAAATTCCGATTCTAGAATGTATTCCTATAGAGCACACCAATATTTATTTGTCAGAAACAATTCTAATAGTTTCGTGGCGAGACTGAACTGTCAGTCATTGTGCTATTGTATATAAAACCAAGATTAAGAGGCTTGTCAAATTGTTTACTTATTTGTCATTCACACACATTCCCTATTTGTTCTTTACTTATTCCTTATTACCTATCCGCCATTCATCTTCAAAATGGTTGTTTGTCGTTTAAGACAGCCTATAGAAGACAGAGTCGCTTGAAGCTGTCTTACACGGGTAAACGTCCATTCCAACGTTCCGATTTGTTCGACGTCATAATTGTTACCATTCTAAACTCCTTGAGTGATTTGACGTCACAGTCGAAAAACAATAAGGAATGGCAAGTTTTGCTTTCCTTCAGTTAGTTCGTTGTATTTTACGGAAAAAATAGCTACTTATATTCGACCAAAATTAAAAAAGATCGGGATATCTTCCACTTGTGTGAGAAATTCTTCGTATTTTACCCTCGTTTCACTCGGGAAAAGACGGAATTTATCACACTCGTGGAAGATATCTCTTATCTTTAATATAGTCTCGTATAAGAAACTATTATTCTTTTCCGTATTCGTCATTTACTTTTACCTTATTTGGCTTTACCTAATCCCCGTTCGCCGTTTCCTTAATCGCAATGACCGTCCTATATTCCGTATTCGCCATAGGGGAAATATTCTGTTTCATCATTTTAGCTTACCCTAGATTTAATTCACACATTTCACCATTTAAATCATGAAGGGAGTATGAGTGTCAGCAATTTTGTAATAAGAAGAAAAACCCTGACGTTTTGTTTTAAAAAGCTTTACAAAAAAAAAAAAAAAAAAAATAGAGTTTTCCTTTTAATTTCCGTTAGCTGTTTATATTCCTTAAGTATATGAAAATGTAATCGGAAGTTGATACAGTTTTGTACATTGCCTGTTTTCTGCATTTGAAAGTGACCTATGTCCAAGAAAATGTATTACATGTGCAAAACAATTTAACCCTGTTAATTTCCACAAGACACAAGCTAACATTTTCATGTCAGACGAGGCTTTTTAATACCATCGGGGACTTCTGGTCCACTAGCAGTGGCATCAACCCAGTGGTTTCAAATCTGGTCCACTAGCAGTGGCATCAACCCAGTGGTTTCAAATCTGGTCCACTAGCAGTGGCATCAACCCAGTGGTTTCAAAATACAGAAATACCTAAGTTGCAGAATAAATAGTAAATTTTGACATGCTGACATGTTTCAAACAGTAAACTCGCATCAGCAAATATACATTTTAATAATATAGTGTTATTAAATGAGTATTTTCATATTAATCCTGTATAATGTCCAAGTACAGTCGTATTGGGTTGAGGTCACCTGTATTGGCCTGAGGCGAAGCCGAGGGCCAATACAGGTGATCGAAACCCAATACGACTGTACGAGGACATTATACAGGATTAATATGAAAATTCCCATTTTATGACACCTTTATTAACTGATGACTTAAAATTTCAGGCATTATCTTTACCAATCTTAATTACAGGATGCAAATTTCGATATTATAAAGTCAAGGCAATATAAAAAAGATTTCTTTTGAATTTTCAACTTGTAGTAGAAAAAAATATTGCACTATCATGTTGTTTACAAATCCCCTTGAACTGGTGTGGTGTCAGGCGTACAAGCTGAAACAGGATGCGGCTGACGAGTCCTGTTTTTCTGCTGACAAGTACTATATAGCT
This sequence comes from Modiolus philippinarum, assembly GCA_002080025.1. NCBI lineage: Eukaryota > Metazoa > Mollusca > Bivalvia > Mytilida > Modiolidae > Modiolus > Modiolus philippinarum. Next base: position 10,183 of record MJUU01016335.1, on the reverse strand, counting down.
GTATAGTACAGTGTTAATATTTGGAACGTTATCAAAGGAAATCTTCTGGGTTTTATTCTCACTCTCAGTAATTAAAATCAATAGACAAAAAGAAAAAAGTTAACATATGCGAGAAAGACACAGAAAACAGAGTGTAACTAAACCAATATGGCCGATTCATTTTTCAGGGCATTTGCCATGTATTAGTTTTAATACAGGGCATCTGCCCTGTATAAATTTCTATACAGGGCATTTGTCCTGTATAAATTCTATGTGCCAAAAACTTCCAGTTATATTAAATGGGCAAATCACACTGTATTTTAAGTCAGCAGTTAATAAAGAAGCATATTTCTGGTCTTTATATGTCATTCCTATTACTGAGATCAACCAAGTGGCAAAACTTGCGCTTGATCGAAATCAAGATTTACAACCCAAGCCAACATTCTCTTTTGACTCATCACCTTAAACAAACTACACAGTTTATACATATCAAACGAAAAAGATGACAAGTTAGTGTATACATTGTTGTCTTTTAAATGAAGGTTTATGTAAGCTTTTGGTGTAAACTTTTGACTTCATTTCAGTACAAGTTTTGCCACTTTGTTGACCGTAGCAGAACTTTGATGGAAGAACGGATGAAGCTATTATAATAAAATTTTACCTTTATTAATGATAAAAAGAAATTAGTAAAATAATGAAAAGAATAAGGTTAGAAAATCATGCTGAAATCTGATTCTATGTCTAAGTGTTCCAATACACTTTCTCTTCGAATGTTTACTCTCATCTAGGTGAAAACGATTCACGCTATAAGCCATTCTTCCTGTAAGAAACCCCAATACTTTTTTGGCATAGTATATCTACAGTCATGAACTATGCCTGTCATATGACTTGGAGGCGGAGCTAAAGCAATGATATAACTCCTGATTTGCAGGGATCTACTGTCATAGAAATCAACTTTAATATGGTAATATTCCTGGTAGAGTTAAGTTTTTACCCCAATTGTGACCATTCAATCTACTTATCTCTTCATGTTGTATCGTGGTATTGATGATTGTTTTTTAGATCAGTCACATTTTTTTTTAAATTGTAATGTTATTCTGCAACTGTTTGAAACATAGGAATTTCAATTGCCAATAACTAAATGACCAGAGCATCTACTTGCGTGTATTTAGTAATCACAACAGTCATATTTGATCAATATTATTTCAGACTACTTCCCTTACACGTACAGTTGAGTGTTCTACCCGTAATTTGGCTCCTAGATTTGTCACTGAGTCAAGTATTAGGGGGCTTATTCACTTTGTTACCAATTGACATTAAAATTTGACGTTCATCTACATGTATACATGTATATATATATAAACGAAAATATAAAATTAATCCCCTATTGCGGCAGTTGGAGATTAGGGTCATTTACATTTGGAAAGGTAGGTACATAGATGTTTAACGAAAGGATATGGAGAAATGAACTTGAGACCATAGCACATATGTTAACTCCAACTGCAATAAATTTTAATGAGCAGCACTAGAAACCAATCATAAGAATTCCACAATTTCAAAAAACGAAATCCGAACAATCAGTAATATCAAATATAGCTAAGGAAAAAACTACGATGGAGGGAGTTAAACCTTGGGTTTTAGAATTTACATAAATTTAGATAATAGTTACAAATGTGCGCATGAGATATAATCTCATGTAGAAGTACATCATGTCTAAGAAAAATAAAGAACATACATCTCAACACGGGGAATTGTATGACAAATAGCAGGGACTGTTGTAGATGGCCACTGAAACTTCAATAATTCTGTAAAACTTGACCGATCGGGATAGTTTCTTGCAATTAGGTGTCAACTGGACATTTTGCTAATGTTGCTGATATTAGACGATTTTATATTCTGCAGTTGTATAAAAAAAACATGAAAGTTAGGTACCATCAATATTTTGTAATAATTGTTTAAAATTTGAAATAAAATGGTAATGATAATATTTGGTAATCTGAGAAATCAAGAAAACAATTAATTTAGAATAAGACCCAACAGTATAAACTTACTTCTTATTAAGAAGACGAAATGCGATAAAAATATTCAATTTTATAATAGCTGAATGCAAATATATAAGGTATTGCTCTATATTTCTCACTGAAAATAATTTTCTGAGATGTACCTGACATCCCAAACGTTCCATATATTCACACTACATTGTATTTTGTTAATACAGATTAACAAAATTATAAGATTGTATTTTGAAAAGTAATTTGATAGTGCTTACAGGATTATAGAATTTTTTGTCAAACTTTGAAACTTAAATCACGAACATGTATTTATAATTGAAACTAATTTAACTTTGCCAGATTACGGCGATTATCTGTGCTAAAACCTTTTAAAAGTACATCCAATCTCGCAGTCCAATCCTTACCACACCGTCTGGACACAAACCAAAACAAACACTTACATATAGTAAACAGTTTTGTTTTTACATGTGGATTGGTTGTTGTCGTGACCATAACCATGTGCATATAGACTTTGTATCTCCATCTTTTGTTTTGCTTTGTTGTTATTCTATTAGCTCTGTATCACTTTCATTACATCATATCAACAAGAAAACACAAGTACACTTCATCCACATGTTCATTTACTCCTTATCCTTTCTTTAAACTTTTGGAGAGATATGGGTGATTCTGGAGTGCATGAAACCAATCAAATACAGCTCCAGTTGCCTATCATTTCCCCTCTAATTTAAAAACGGACTTTTTTTGATAACCGGAAGCGAAGAGTGTTTGTATCTCAAGTTGTTGGGAGATTTCCAATCCAGGAAAAGATAACACCACTTTATTGAAAGGGCTATATAGACTGCAACCCATTTATACTTGATGTGTTATGCTCTTTCGTCAAGACCAACATGGCAACTGAAGTATGACATTTCAATAACTTTCTTTTTATTACCCGGTATGAATTTCAGTGGAATTAGTCGGAGTGATGTAATAGTTACAAAATTGAAAAAAGGACATTAACACCAAGAACATTCATTGAAATTATTGCTATGCCTGACATGCATTATTGAATATTATAGAGAAGATTGATAATAATGGTATAGATTCTTTTTATATCATTAAAAATTGGATTATACTTTATTCAAAATACATTGATTGCATAGATCAAGGCTGTCATTCGGTTACGCCGATAAAAATGATCGTGAGGGATTTGTAACGGCGGTTAAGTCTTGAGACCGGATCGTGAGGGATTTGGTGACACCATCGTGAGGGATTAAATTGACAATTATTTTGAAAAAAATTGATATTTTGAAAAAGGAGAGAACTTACAGGGAAAAAGAAATGTGTCTGTCAAAATAATTATTATCAGACTATCGCTTAGGACCAAAAAATATCTAAAAGGTACAGCATGCTGCTCAGAATTACAAAAGGCGACGTTGAACCCTACTGACTTTTTGAAGATTCATAGCACATTTTTTGCTCTTTTTGGAAAAATGACTTTGCCCAGTGTTCCAATTTCTGCTACAACCTATATTCTTTATATAATGCTTACTAATGATGGGTTTGCTTTTTGTACTAGGTAAACGATAAATACAAAAAATATGATTTTGTGCATTTTTATCCAAAAATGATCGTGAGGGATGAGATGACGAAATTTATGATCATGAAGGATTTAGCTTAACCATGATTGTAAGAAAAGAAATGTGTTTTTTTTTCTCCTATTCATTTTTGAATATGTGCATGGCTATTTTTCTTTAATGTGCCTTGCTCATGTTATGACTTTGTTTCTTTGTTTTTCCAATGTTGCCATTGTCCTTGGATTGTTCCTTCAAGACTGAAAGTTCGGTTCTCACTTACTATATTCAGCAATATTACGATGATATCAAAAAGCACATCAAACAATGGTAAAATGCTAATTTTAAGTATTTTCAAAAGTGCAGTAGTGTTTTTTATTGCATTATTCTTGTTACAGCGGGAAGCACTTGAATATGTATATTCACTATTGAATCAAATTGTCGGATTCCTTAATTCATGTCGTTTTCGTCTATGGTCTCAAAAGGATTTAAACTTAATGTTTAGAATTTGTTTCAAATGAAATTCGATTGACCTAGAATACTGGAAAAGCTCTTAAAGGGATCCGCATAACACTTTTAACTGAGAAAAAATGTTTATCAGTATTTCGTTGAAATTTGTTTTAAAAGCGTGATTCATGTATGCTCCGATATCCCGAAGGTAGTCCGAAGGTCCGGTAGTCCGATAGCCCGAAGGTCCTGTAGTCCGAAGGTCCGATAGTCCGAAAATGTCATAAATAAAAAAAAATCGCTCAACCGGTGAAAAAAAAGTCTATTGGAAATGTTGAAGAAGACTTGTAGAGATAAGATGAAGTCTGATGCTGATTTTGACGGAAATTAATGTAATGTAATACTGATAAATACTCATTGTTATTTATTCAAGAGC
>MJUU01016330.1:119524-150695 GCA_002080025.1 Modiolus philippinarum | reverse complement strand
TCCTATTACCAAATAGGAATGCCTGCGTTTTCCGTTTTTGGTACAGAAACATTGACGTATCAGATCGGAAATTACTGTTTTAAGTTTATTATGTGGAAGGGTTGTATAAAGGGCAGAACAATCAAGTTTGAATGTTATTGCAGTATGCGAGACTATTTGTGGAGAGCTGTTCAAAGAGATCTTTGGAATTCTTTAAAATTCACATCTGATTAACGCTGCTCGTAAATTAGGCTTTTTCGCAGTAGCTTTTTATACCATCTCTTAAAAGGAGAGACAATCTGTCGTAATGTCCATATGCAGAAACTAAATTATTTCGGTATTTTGTTATTAATACGTTTTTTTTTCATAATTTTCTAATTCAACAGTAGACCTTGCTGGATTTCCCAATGATAACAGGTATAAAAAGATGATTTTCATCACCATTGGCTTATGGAATCATACATTCTACCTTTGAAGTTCACCTTACCAATATGATAACTCTTTTATAATTCTATATCACGATGTCACTTTCATCCGTTGCTAATGATAAGTGCATCACCTGCTATCTGTCAAATGAGGATGTTCTTTAAAGTGTATAACTTGATTGTTGTCGCAACACTCTGAGTGTAGCACTTGTCTTCTGCTGTACTTCTGTTGGACTACCGTTTTGGACATTAATGTGCATGGGATCTGTGTCACATGAATGTTCAAAAGCTGTTGCACAATTCAGAAAATATCATAATTCACTGTGTCGACGTTTCAGATTCCGTCAATGAGCTAGTTACAAGCGTCTCGGACATGCTACACAACCTATTTATGTGTTATATATAAGTGTTCCTGGTGTTCCATCCAGCCGATTTCATCAACATTACTTCACTTTTCAAACATGTTTTTATCAAAATTTCATCCAGTGTTATTCTCTATGCCAAAATAACTGTAATAGGTTAAGAAAAATTTTCAGATCGTTTTATTTGTGAAAAGATTTATGTTTTTTACCACAAATTATTTACTGTCTCGTTCAACGATAAAGGAACATTTCGCTGCGATATAGCGCCGATAAGGGTGAAAACTGACCCTAAAATATGGCTATTGGTTTTTTACAGGGATAAGATTCTTTTTGCAAGATCCATAACTTTTACAACAGAGTTATATTGTTAGTTTTTGTCTGATTATTATACAAAAGCTTGACAAAATGCTCAGTTTTATAGTTCCAGAACTGGTATTTTAACCTTATTTTTACATGAAAAACAGTCGGGGTAAAATTGATTGCACCTGTTGATGAAAAGACAAATAATTCAAAAATACTTCTCGATAGAACTATACTTGAAGTATTCTGGTTAAACGATAATCTAATAGAAGCCATAACATAACTTAAATTTCGTTTGTATGGTATTGCAGTACTCTTTTGATGTTCCGGTTGAATAATAGAATATTGCTAGTGTTCTTTGTTACAGTTATTTAATGAACGGCAATATTTTTTCAATACTTTTAAGGGTATTCCAGCACAAGGGTATGCTATTTAAATGGTTTTAATGGGACTTCGGTAGAACAGTGGGCTATAACAGTAATGTAAATGGAATTTTGGTAGAACAGTGGGCTATAACAATCATGTATATGGTATTTCGGTAGAAACAAGGGCTATTTCCATAAGGTTATAAGTGTAGGCTATAACAATAATATTATAAATGATATTCCCGTAGAACAGTAGCTAGGCGATTACAACAATGTTAATAATCTGAACATGGTAGAACACTGGGCCATTTCTTTGATATTCTGGTAAAAACAGTATTAACCAATTCAGTAGCCATTACGTCGATGCTGGTCCTAAAACCGATTTTATTTTGAAACTTCCAATATCTAAAGTGTGGCAATTTTGTATAAAACTAAGGAGTATTTCCCTTTTGCATAGCTCTGTCCTTAGCTAATTTTGGCTTTTCTATTTAGATCTTATTGGTAATCTTTACATATATTTTGGGTTTATGGATTTCCAAATGTGTTGAAGTGGCCATATGCAGAAACTAAATCACAGTAACTTCAGCATTGTTTTTATCTATTGTCACTGTATCGATGCCTGGTGGATTGTTGGTTCCCGTGGGTAGGCTAGTACTTCCGTGCTGTCCAGAAACCTAATTCCTAATTTTATTTGGAAACTTTCAAAATCTAAATTTAGAATTTAGAAAAATGTTTAAAACAAAGGAGTATCTCCCTCGTACATAGTTCTGTCTTTGCTAATTCAAGCATTTCTATTTTAAGCTAATTTGGTAATTTGTTCTCTTTAAGCTTTGTCGAAATGGCGATATGCAGAAACTAAATTCACAGTAACTTTGGTATTTTGTTATCAAGAACTGTAGGTAATTACAATAATTCTTTTCGTATTTTGTTGGGTTGCTGTGATTCTCTATTTTGAGATGTTGTATTTTGTATGAATATCACAATAATATTTCTTAAAAAATAGAACACATATTTATTTATACAAATTTAATCATACTTTGAAGAATCAAAAGGATATCACAATTCTCATAAGTATCCTAGTGTGACAAGATACTATAATGTATTAGAATTATATCACAATGGTGATTCCGTAGGATCTGTATTTCTCGTTAAATACAGCAAAAAAAAAAAATGTACCCGGAAGTTACATTATTGACAAAAATATTTGACGCTTTTGCAAATATTTCAGCGTTATAATTTTTAGACGTCATGTTTTGGCAGGAACGTTTTACCGTGAATTCTCGGGGTCACATGACGAGACTTACAAACCCTATAATTTTGCAATCTAATCCTTTTGTTGAATAATAAGATATCTCAAAAACTATATTTTTACTGTATTTTGGTCAGAATAAAAGATACCACAATAGTGCAAAATACTGAATAGGTTTCTACAATTTTGATTTTAAAAAAATTAGACGAAAAATTATTATCGTCTGTTAACATAATATCAGCATAATCTCCTCATTTCGCCATTTGCAGCGTTCCAAAATTAATTCAAATTTACAGAAAAAAGAAAGAATTTTTCTAATTCAAACAATGTACAGTAAGATGGTGTCATAATCTTTCGATTCTGTTTACTAAAGCCTCCTCCACCTTTTTAAACAAAGAGTTCGCCTGAAAGAAAATTCAACATTATTCCATTATATGTCTTTATATTTTTATTTTTAAAAAATACGAATATATTTGATAACTTGTTATATTTATATTTAAAAGAATTTTTTCAAAACCTAAGGGTAACTCGCTTGTTGATTTTTGCTTTCTGTTTAGATTCTATAAATTATTTCTTTACTATTAAAATCAATTTTGTGATTTGTTCTCTGTCAGCTTTAACACTATTCGGTTTGTGGACTTTCAAATGTTTCGATATGATCTGCACTGAAGAAACATAAGTTGTTGAAATGTGCATATCCAGAAAACTTAATGAACAGTAACTTAGGTATTTTTTTATTTATTACTACTGGGTCGATGCCTCTGCTACTGGACTGTTAGTCCCCGAGGGTATTCACTTATCCAGTAGAGAGTACTATGGTGCTGGCCCGACAACCAGTTTTATTTGGAAACTTGCAATAACTTAATTTTAAACTTTTTTTCAAAACTAAGGAAACAGTGATGATCGACCTGAATGTATTCCATGCAATTGTCATTATACAATTCAACATGTTTTAATTGAATGTATAGATGTTGCCGATATCAGGCGTGATTTTTATTCTGCTGATTGTCTTAAAGACCTATTTACAAATGTCGCTGGCGATAAAATCGTTCAATTTTTAAAAGCAATCAATTTATTTAGTAAGATTTAAATGGATCAATTTTAAACAAGTTCATGAAGTTTCTAATTTCTAATATTGTTACTGTTCAACCATAATTTCTTCTATTATGTTTTTTAATATTTTACACATTTGTTTTTACTTCTATAAAGCTATATGGTTTTGTATTGATATTTTATTTATTTATTAAATCGTTCAATATACTCAACAGTTCTCCCCACAATATAGCTGAAATATTGCTGAAGTTGGCGTAAAACATCAATCAATCAATCAATCAAAACTAAGGACTTTTCCCCCCGCAATACCTCTGTCCTTGGCTTTACTATTTAGATCAATTTTGTGATTTGTTCTCTGTCAGCCTTTACGCTTAATTCGGTTTGTGGATTTTCAAATGTTTCGATATGATCTGAAGTGAAGAAACATAAGTTGTTGAAATGTGCATATCCAGAAAACTAAATAAACTGTAACTTAGTTTTTTTTTTATTTATTACTACTGGGCCTATGCCTCTGCTAGTGGACTGTTAGTCCCCGAGGGTATTCACTTATCCAGTAGAAAGTACTTCGGTGGTGGCCCGAAAACCGATTTTATTTGGAAGCTTGCAATAACTTAATTTTACAAACTTTTTTTTCAAAACTAAGGACTGTTTCCCCCTCGCAATAGCTGTGTCCTTTGCTGATTTTCGCTTAACTATTTAGATCATTTTGGTGATTTGTTCTCTAGTCAGCTTAAACACATTATTTCCAAATGTTTTGATTTGATCTGCACTGAAGAGACATAAGTTGTCGAAATGTGCATATGCAAAAAACTAAATTAACATTAACTTCGGTATTGTTAGTGATCTACAGAGACATGAGTTTTCGAACAACACTACATTTACACCATGAATGCGGGATCGTCAATTAAGATAAAATTAACTGCTTAAGGATGGTCACTCCTCAAGTTAATTATATCAAGGACTTAAAATTATTATTTTTATTTAATAGAATATGGATCATACACCATTTTAAGCCAAAAATATTGATAGGTCAGTGTGGCCGCTTTTGAGTTTTAAATGCCTGAAATTTTGGCGGGAAACCGAACTTCTTTAGACTTTTCATTCAATTTGCATGTAGGTAATCAACCTTTGAAATGCAATGAAGTCATATCAAGAATTTCATCAAATTTTGTCAGAAGTCTATTGAAGATGTATACTTTCATATTTTGAAAAGAAAATTGGGGGTCAGTGTGCAAAATTTTCTAATGCATTATAATGTATAAAACAAGAGAATTCCAAAAGTCAGAGACAGTTTCAAAAACCTGAGGAGTGACCATCCTTAAGAGCTATTACAATTACTGTCTTTTGTCCTAACCAATTCTCTCGACTAGAAGACAATGAAAACAGCTAAACAACCACGGAGCACTCATCGAGTCAAATGCAAAACAACTTGGCATATTAAAATCATGAGATGTAGGCACTATACACAGATGATAAGAATAACATTTGGAAATGACAAAAAATAAAATGTCTAAATTTTAAAGTAAGAAAGTCTATTCCTATGAGAAACTCTCTCAAGAGCAAGTGCAACGTAACTGAAATATATAGATATTATATACATAGTGTGATGGTACAACTACTTGTATCAGGAAGAGTCGGTGGAATGGGACGTATCACTACGAGTCGCGCTTGCGCGACGAGTAGTAATGCAAATCATTCCACCGACGAGTCCTGATACAAGAAGTTGTACCATCACATCTTTGTTTATGATATGTTTATCTAACATTTTGAAAATAACATTGCCAAAAATGGTTTTATTCATCTGGCGTTACATTATTTACAAGTTTTGTTGAGGAACTACATGATGTTGACGCCAAGACGTCATGGATACATGTGCGACGTCGCGCCATTCTTTTATCACCACAGTGTGGTGATACAACATTCTGTATCGTACAAGTTGCTTTCTATAGTTAGTAGTATTTTTTAATATTATTTTCAATCTCCTTAAATCCGTAAGCTAATACATAGACTTTGAAATGAAGTTACCGATGAATTTTGAAATGAAGTTAACGATGAATTTTGAAATGAAGTTACCGATAAATGTCTAATTCGTACAAAATGAACAATGAAAGGATATTGAGTGAATGTAGAGACAAAGTCTCTACAAATACATGATTCAACCAAGCAATGGAACAACGCTTTGTTGTTCTTCAGCTTGAAGTCACTAGTCTGTTTTCTTATTGCATTTTGGAGTTAATGAAATTTCTTTCAATTTACATTTGAGTTTATTTTGTGTTTCCAATATTTTGTTTGATTTATTTATTTTTTGGGGGCATTCAATGTCAGAATGGTAGTCTGTGGAAATACAGTAACTGGCATAAAACGATAATTCTTAGTGACAAGACACAATCGTTTGATGACATACATACACAGTTATAAATGAACAATGAAAAGATATGGAGTAAATGCACATGAGACAAAAGCTCTTCAAATACATGGTGAAACCACGGCCAATAAACATTGCTTTTTTGTTGTTCTTCATCTTGAAGTCACCATTTGGCCTTCAACAATGAGCTTTGCTCATACCTCATAGTAAGTTCAAGACTTCCTCTAGAACTACAGCGGAATCTATTGCTAGATGTCGAGCACTGCTAAATCCATGCTTTCGTACTCATGAATGTGGGATCGTCAACAATTATAGAATAAACTAGCAGAGTGTTCTTATAACTGCTTTCATCCGTTGCCCAACAAAACCACCAACAGAAGACATTCACAACATAAAAACAACAACATAGCACTCATCGAGTCAATTGCAAGAAAACTTGGCATTATAAAGTAGATGTGGTCATTAAACATGTGGTCAGAATAACATTTTGAAATTACAAAAATCAGATGCCAAAATTTTCAAAAAATGATAGTGCATCCATATGAGAAATTCTTTCAAGAACAAGTACAGAATGGCTTTAATATATAGAGAGCACATATCGCTCTCACGGGGAATCTTTTCAGGAGTGACAAATTCCGGTTTTATATTTAGACATTATATAGTTAGTGTCTTTAAATATCAAATGTAATTGTGCAAGGCTTAGAAACAGATTGACGTGCGTGCCTTTGGCGAGCATTTCAATCTGTTTCGTGACGAGTACAAATACATTTGATATCTAAAGACACGAATCATATATTGTTTTTATCCTGCAATACATAAATCAACTTCGTTTAATGGAAAATATAATCTAAAAATGAATATTTTGGGGATTTCTGTCTTTCCGTAAATACTAGAAGTGGGCGTGGCTTAAATCGATATCCTTTATAGTATACAAGATACAGCTGTGCGGAAAACAGCACAGCAATATATGTTGGGGTCTTGAGAAATAAAAAGTTCAAGTTCAAGTTCAAGCTTTATCTGTATAGAAAAAATTACCATTGCAGGATAAAAGAAATAGTCCTTACTGACATGATCGTTTGATGACATACCCAGTTATAAAACATACAGCCAATTAAGTCTTCGTCTTCACCATTTGGACAGTTAAGTTGCTGATCACATAGATGTCGATCTTCTATACAGTAAAATTTGTTAAAGGCATCAGGTGTGGGACATGCAATCAAATCTTCTGAACTTTCGTATTTATTACATTCTGAAAATATTGTAATGTATTGTTAAAATGGCAGCTTGTTACTGTAAGAGATACTTGAAAGCCACTTTAAATGCATTCAGCCTCTTTTCATTATCGAACTTCCCGTTGCTAAAATGCATGTGTAATGGCTTTAATGTACCTTTTTATTATTGTCATTATTGTTTTATTAATAACTACCGAACTTATTGTAAATTTAGTTTCTGCGTATAGAAATATGGACAACTTATGTCTCTTAAGTGCTGGTAAAATCTAAATCTTTGGAAGACTGTAAATTCAAAAATGTTGAAAGAAACTGACAAAGAACAATGGAAAGCCAAAGTCAACTGAGAACAGAGCTTTGCAATGTAATTTTCAAAAATTTAGATATTTCAAGTTTCCAAATAAAATCGGCATCCGGGTCAAAACTGTAGTACTGACTTTTGGACTGAAAAAAAAACCGAACTTACTGTAAATTTACTTTCTGCGTATGGAAATCTGGACAAGTTATGTCTCTTAAGTGCTGGTAAAATCTAAATCTTTGGAGGACTATAAATTCAAAAATGTTGAAAGAAACTGACAAAGAACAAATAACCAATATAAACTAAATGGAAAGCCAAAATTAGCTGAGAACAGAGCTTTGCAATGTAATTTTCAAAAATTTTGATATTTCAAGTTTCCAAATAAAATCGGCTTCCGGGTCAAAACTGAAGTACTGACTTTTGGACTAAAAAAAACGGGGATGGGGCTATTAGCAGTGTAATTAAATTAGTGGTAACAAATAACTACCGGTTAATACCGCACTGAGTTTAAATTAGTTGATTCGTCTGTGGTTAGCGAAGACTATGATGTAGTTGTACAAGTCACCATGAGGCGTTCAACAATGAGCTATGCTCATACCTCATAGTAAGTTCAAGACGGCCCCTTACACCGATTTAAGCGGAATTCATTGCTAGATGTCTAGCAATGCTACATCCATGTTTTATGACTCACAGTCGTCAACAAACATTGATTAACAGGCAAAGTGTTCTTACAACTGCTGTGATCCTTTGCCCGACAAAAAGACTTATAGAAAACAAACACAACATTTAAACAACCGCACGGCACTCATCGAGTCAATAGTATGAAAACATGGCATAATAAATAACAAAATACCGCAGATACTGCTAATTTATTTTCTGCATATGCGTATGCGCATTTCGACAACTTATGTCTCATCAGTGCAGATAAAATCAAAACATTTGGAAGTCCAATCACCAAAAACGTTAAAAGCTGATAGAGATCAAATAACCAAAAGGATCTAAATAGAAAAGCCAAAGTTCAGCTAAGGACAGAGCTATGCATGAGGGAGATTCTCCTTAGTTTTAAACAAAATTTAGTAAAATTTTGATATTGCAAGGTTTAATAATATCGGTTTTCGGGTCAGCACCGATGTACTGACTACTGGGCTGATGAAATCATGAAATCATGAAATGACCGCACAATAATCAGATCAGAATAAAAATTTGAAATTACAAAAATTAAAATGCCAAAATTTGAAAGAATGATAGAGCATCCTTTTGAAAAATTCTCCCGAGAACAAGTACACTATAATTGTAATGTATAGAGAGCATTGGGTCAGATTGAGTGCACGTATTTAAACCTCACTTAAAGTTCAAGACGGTCAGTATGTTTTTGGAATGTATTACGAAACTAAACTGAATTAAACAAGATGTGTTTTGTGAAACACTTATGCCCCCGGGTAGAAGTAAAGAAGAAACATTTAGCAACTTTGAACAATGAATGTCCTTCTGACAAAATAATTTGTAGAAATAAATTCGTGTATCAACAGAAAAGTTTAATTACATCAAATGATGATTGCAATTCGATGCAAACACAGAAGTCACCCAAATGAACCGCTCTAATCATTATCCAAGCATTATTAAGAAAACAATTTTCACCCCCCCCCCCTTTGGAACATTTATAGCCAACTCACTGTGTTCTGTTTATCAGTGTTATCAGTACTTTGATTACACCAGGGATCATCAATACTGGTTCCCCAAAAGTGGAGGTATACACAGAAGAGAAGAAATGAAATAATAGATATTTTTAGTAACATCCCTCATCCTTGATATATATAATACATATATAGATACATGTAAAACGAAAGTGAATAAATGAAGAAATTATGCTGAATGATTTAAAAAATCTTTTTTACAAAAAAAATTTCTATAGATATCAAGAAACATTTCATCATAAATGAGTTTAATTTCTATATACATATAAAATAAAATATAATTTCATTTTTTGGTGAAATTTTACCGGACAGTCACATGCCAAGGTCAAGGTCACAAGGTCAAATATTCTGGTACCAACTGAAAGGTCTCTCCACAAGGAATACACATGCAAAGTATGAAAGAACTATCACTTACAATTCAAAAGGTATGCTCAATGTTAAAGTTTTTATGCAGTTGTTCACACGCCAAGGTCAAGGTCACAAGATCAACTATTCTGGTACCAGTTAAGAGGTCTTGCCACAAGGAATGCACATGCAAAATATGAAAGCCATATCACTTACCATTCAAAAGATATACTCAATGTTAAAAGTTTATTATTTTTTTTTCAAAAAGTCCATCACATGTCAAGGTCAAGGTCACGAGGTCCAAAATTTTGGTATCGTTTGAAAGGTCTTGCCACAAGGAATACACATGCAAAATATGACAGCCCTATACTTACCATTCAAAAGATATACCCAATGTTAATGTTTTTTGTGGACAACCAGACAAACAGACAAACAGACCAAAAACTATATGCCCCCCGAAACTTCGTTTCACGGGGGCATAAAAATCAATATAAAAATAAATACCACTTAAAACATGACAGTAAGCTGCTTTGTCATTCATAATAGGAGTCCTTTTGTTTTCTCAATGAAAACTGCCAATTTTAAGTTGCTTCCTGTCTGTTGTTAATTATATATACTGACGGTATCAAAAAAATACTGACAAGTTTAGATAGTTTGAATGCATAAAATTGTTCATATATGTAACAATATCTGTAATATATGCATGCCTTTTCAGGTTACATACATCTGAAAATATTGCACATTAGTCTTCAGTGCTTTGAATTCGTTATAATCTGTTTCACTTGTAAAACCCTGTGACGGTTGCTGTTAACAGAGCAGGACATGTTTTACCCTTCCGGAACAACTGATGTCACTCTCAGTTTCTCTGTGAGTGTCTTTGTTTTCAATGTTGTGATTTCTATTTCTGTGCTTTGTATCTGTCTAACGTCATCGGTTTTTTTTTGTGTCTAACATCATTATTTTCTGTGTCTAACGTCATTGTTTTTATGTCCTCGTTTTGGCCATGTCTTTGGGCTTCGATGTGTGTAAATTAGACTCTTTTGTTCCTTCGGTATTCTACTGCCGTTGTTTCAATTACATTCATACATATGAAAATGGATTATAATTCAAACATACTTGCAGGAAAATTTCAATATTGATTTCGACAGTACAAATTTGAATGAAAGATTGTTCAACACAGGTGCCTCAAACTTTGCAGATGCACTACGAACACTGATTAATATTACAAAATAAAGATGATGAAAGTTAACATATACAATGGCCAAACATTACATGCAACAATCCCTGACAGATTTGCATTAGAAAAAAAGCAAATAAAAGACAAGAGACAAACGGATATACGATAGGAACTCTGTTTAGTTTTACTTGGTACTTGGTACTTATAACAGCAACAGTTGGTGGGATTAAACCGGTTTATTGGTACACTGACATCCCCTCTCTCTATTCTGATTCGTTACAAGAAAAGATAATACAAGTAAAACTTATACAGGTAGACTATTAACTATCGGGCTACTATCTTGAAAAAGAAAAGATGCTGACAAAAATCAATTTAGAAAGAGGGGTCAAAGAGAGCTCGCCGCTACACTGTTCTATAGCTCAAGGAATCTTGTCTGCTGGTTAAACACTGTCGCACTACGAAAGAACGATCAAAATGAAAAAAATCCGAATGGTTTGCTAAAGAGTCGTTATGTTTTTCAATATACATCGACAGTATTAGTGAGATGCCAGTTTACGTGACGACATCGTGTAGAATATCCTGTCCATATCCACTATTACGTAAAGAGTGTAAGTTTCGTGCAAGTTGTGCTGGATTTTTTTTTTCGGGTTCTGGAAATTTTAACAACATTTCCATAAAACCAGGGATGAGAAATACCTTTTGTAACAAGCTGTTTGCGAGTCATGCCATATTTAGATACCAAATGTTCATATCTTCTGTAAAATTTCAGAAGGGGAAATAAGTAAGAGTGAAATCCAAATCCTCCCTTTGATCACATATTTTAGTTTTTATGTTAGCAGAGTCAATGATGATACATAGATCCAGAAAATACCTGTATTTAAAATCAATGTTCTCTTTATTAGGTTTCAGTTCTTTTGGATAAATGATATCGACAACTCGACATTACCAATCGTAAGGATATCGTAAATCTACCTGCTGTTATCATTGAAAAATTGAAATAAGTATATCACTGTTATCTACGGTTCCATTTCATGATGTCTCGTTCGTAACAGAACAAAAAAATATCTGCAATGAGAGGTGTACTATTAGTACCTATGGCAATTCCAGTGACCTGTTGATAAACAATTGCAAAAACGAACATAAATATCGTCTATAGCAAGAGATTCAGTGCCTTGTCCCAGAGCAATTGCTGTTGTAAGAAATATTGGAGAAGATTCCTTGCTTTTTGTTACAGCAAATGAATTGGAGACCAGAAAACTGAAAGAACATTTAACAAATGGTATTTTTCTATTTTATCAAATTATTCGGAAGGGTTGTATAAAGTGTAGAAAAATCATAACTGTCAATAGATGACACTGATCTTTTGAAAGATTGTAATTCATCAAAAACTTCAATTTTACACTCCCAAAGTAGTTTACACCAGAGTCGGTGTATGGATTTCAAAATGTTTGGATTTGATCTGCACCGAGTAGACATACGTTGTGTAAAAATGAAGAAACTTAATTCACAGTTACTTTGGTATTTTGTTTTTTATTCGCACTGGGTCGATGCCTCTGCTGGTTGACTGTTAGTTCCAAAAATGTATTCACCAACCCAGTAGCCTGTATTTCGGTGCTGGTCCGAAAATCGATTTCATTGAAAACTTGCAATGTCTAAATTTCAGAAAATTTTGTTCAAACGAAGGAAGATCTTCGTGATGCATAGTTTTGTCCTCAGCTGAATTTTGCTTTTCTATTTAGATTCTATTGGTAAGTTGTTCTCTATCTGGGTTCACGCATATTTTGGTTCATGGATTTCCAAATAATTTAATCTGATCTGTAATGAAGAGACATAGGTAGTCGAAATGTGCATATGCAGAAACTAAATTGACGTAACTTCAGTATTTTGTTTTTAGAAGAATAATGAGCTACAGAAATGTGTGCCTGCAATACTATGACTTTACATGTGTTCCATTCATCTAATATTATAGTATCTTTATGATAACTTCCTTGCTTTTCTATGTCAGTATATAACTTACATAAACAATATTTAATAATAACATTTTATAATGCACGAAATGTGTAAATTATATTTTTGATTACAAAGATCATGCTCAGTACTGTAGATTAAAATAGGATAAAAGGATATTGTTATTAAAATTTAGAATTAAAATCATAAATATATGTTTATGTACACGAAAACCTAAAAGAATCATCTTTGAAATTACAAAGTAACGAAACTGCAATTAATGTTTCGTGCTTCACAAGTGTAGACTATTTGATATTCCCAAAAGGAAAATCTATTGCAAATATATTCATCTAAGCTGTATTTTTCTTTCAATCATTTGTATTTATTTCAGCACTTATTGAACAGCTTATTTGACGAGAGAGCATGAGATGATTCGAACTTTATAAATGTGTACATAGTACTGATTCACTTTTAAAATGATTCGATGTCAGTTATATGACTAGCCATTTGCTCATTTACTAGTATTCCCCAACCCAGTAGTCAGTACTTCGGTGGTGATCCGAAAACCGATTTTATTCTGAAACTTGCCATATATAGTTTTGCAAACTTTGTTTAAAACTAAGGAGTATCTCCCCCATGCATAGCTCTGTAATTAGCTGAATTTTGGCTTTTCTATTTCGATCCCTTTGGTTATTTGTTCTCTACCAGTTTTTATACGTTTTTCAGTTAACGGACTTCCAAATGTTTTGACTTCATCTGCACTGATGAGACACAAAATGTCGAAATTCGCATATGCAGAAATAAATTAACGAACAGTAACTTTTGTATTTTGTTATTTACCTCAGTATATCTAATGAAATGAAAGGGACAACAAGAAACATCTATAATGGCTGAAAATTATAATCATATGCCATAATCTACAAGGGAATTACACAGGAAAAAACACGAATAAGACAAAAGACAAACGTGAACTCGAGACAGCCTGAATACATTATAAAAACATTTGTAAAAAAATAACACTAATTTCGGTATTTTGTTATGTATTACCACTGGGCCGATGCGTCTGCTGGTGGACTGTTAGTCCCCAAAGGTATCACCAACCTAGTAGTCAGTACTTCGGTGCTGACCCGAAAACCGACTTATTGAAACTTGCAATATCTAAATTTTACAAAATTTTGTTTAAAACTAAGGAGTATCTCCTTCTTGCATAGCTCTGTCCTTAGCTGAATTTGGCTTTTCTATTTAGACCCTTTTGGTTATTTGTTGTCTATAAGCTTTAACACATTTTTCGGTTAATGGACTTCCAAATGTTTTGGTTTGATCTGCACTGATGAGACATAAGATGTCGAAATGCGCATTTGCAGAAAATAAATTAACAGTAATTTCGGTATTTTGTTATTTGTAACAAGCTCATAAAAAGAAATAGGCAAACAGAATAAAGTTCGTCCAATAACAACACTATCCTCAATGATATATACAATGAAATACATTATGTGCAAAGTATCCACGTCTCATAGCTATTCGGATGAGCGGTAGATTTAAATGCTTGGATAAAATTCATTTTTATGTATTTTTTATATAAATCTTAAAAAAAATGTACTGAATATGGTAGCGTGCACTCACCCATAATATTTGAATGTAGTGTTCGTGTGGATTATACTAACCTTGAAATATTATTTCTACTATTTATAAACTGTGTCAAAAAATTATAATTGGCTTTCATTACATGATTTCCATACATTTACAAAATTTTCATCGTCTTTTCAAAATTTTTATTCGATATAGCTGAAAATAGACATTTCGTTTGTCATAGATAGCACTATTATTATTTTCTTTCAAATATTGCCCTCACCTACCATTTAACTAAAGTGCTTTTATCATTAGAGTGCTTTTACCGTTAATCTCGGTATATTATTCTGTCAATATTATATTAGAATATAACGTTTCATTATTTAATCAGAGTTGCTACTCTTCGAGAACTAAGCTGTATTTTCAGATAGTCTAAACTACTGAGGCTTGTTTAAGGTATATTGGGATATGGGATATTTGCTACTTTTGTAACTGGGATACGGGATATTTGAGACAAAGCTGACGGGGATATGGGATATTTCGACTATTGGATATGGGATATTTCATTAATTATTGGGATATCTTTAATTTTCAAAGGGATATTTTAGTCCAGACTTCTTGGGATATGGGATATTCGGAACCCCCTAAACAAGCCTCACTACTAGCAGTGATTGTTTGTCTAAGAACATAAAGCTGATGGAGAAAAATAAGCACATTACAAAGCAACAATAAGAAAGCTTTCTATAACTTGTAAACACAAAATGGTCAATATCAGCTCAACACTCAGTTATATTTTTGGAAATATACAATTATGGGGGATTTCAAGTCCTATTGTGAATATCCCATTCCTTAGTAGTAACACTTCTTTAGAACTTCAAACGATTTATTTGTATCTCAACTGATAAAATATGCTTAAATGTCTTCCAAGTGCAAGGACTTCTACAACTAGAAAGCCAGAAAGCCAGAAAACTAGTCTTTTAAGAACGCTTAAAATTTGACACTGTTGATTCAATGGCCGCCATCATAAGAAAAGCAATGTTAGTAAACACTTGGGATGCCAATGTTCCGATCTGTAATTTTGTAAACGAAAATCTGTTATCCTACAGTAAAACAAAGGTAAGTCACACAAAAATTGTCCCAAAAAAGGCTCCAGCTAGTGTTTATTAATAATGCAACATGCACATTGAAATGTCTTGTTTATTCTTAACTATCGGACTTTGCTTGATTCTGCAGCCCTTTTCACAAAAAATCTAACGACAAATTTTAATCGTAAGTCAATATGAAATGATCAAGACTTACGACTAATTTTTATCGTAAGATTTTTGTGAAAAGGATTTAAATCTAAGACAAATAATTTCGCACATGACGGGTGATGTGTGAATAAAAGGAAATGATAACCTTGTCGACCCATCTGGTCTCACTACTAAGGAAGTTCATGTCCATGTCATTGTTGTATCTTTTAATGGAATATCAAACTTGAATATCGGTACCCTTTCTTGTGTTTCATATTCAAATATACTTTATATAATTAATGTTGTTATTAATCTAAAAAGAAAGGAAATGGGGTAAATGTGACGGAGACTAAGTTTTATTTGAGCATTTTACTACTTGATGCGTTATTAGCTTTTCATCCATTAGATTTTCCTACAAATGAAATATGGGTGTTTTTATAATGACAAGCTATAAATTGAAGTCTATGTTGCGATTGTTTTGTTCAAGGAAGATATATATATGCATAATATTTCGTCGGAAGTTTGCACGTGTTTTACGAACACCACCTATGACGAACAATATTACATCCTTGCACTGAATTGGCGATGTTAACCTAAATGAATAAAAAAAAATGAATTTTGAATGTAATGTTTTAAATATATTTGATGCTTATATGATTTTATCTGCACTGAAAAGACATGAAGTGTCGAAATGGCTGTATGGAGAACTGTATGTAGAACTCAATGCTAAAAAATTGGATAACAGGAAACACCTACAATGGCTGAAAATTATAATTACAAGCAACAATTTGCAAGGGAACTACACAAGAAAAACACATATAAGACAAAAGACAAACGTAGACAACGATGGGAACTCGGGACAGCCGGACTTGGTACCGGCGCTAGCAAAAGCCAGCGGTAGGGTTAAACCGGTTTATGGGTACCCAAACCTCCCCTTTATCTGTTCCGTTTCCCTAAAGTATAAAAACAAACGGATAAAACCAATTACAGGTAGACTACTAACTCCATGACCACACTCTTGAAAGTAGAGAAAAAGACAATACGTAATTTTGAAAGATGGGTCAAGGGGTGCTCGCCGCTAAACTGCCGGCTAGCTCAAGGAGCCTAGTCTACTGGTAGAACACTGTCGCACTACGGAAGAAAAATCAAACTCAAAACTTCCCGAAGGGTTTGGTCAACAATCATCATAAATTTCAGTAGACATCGGCAGTATCAGTGAGAGGCCAGTATGTGTGCAAATTTTTCAGGTCACTAGGTCTCAAAGCTAATTTAACGGATGCAAGCAGAATATCTTCCGATATCCCTTATTACATAAAGAATGTAAGTTACGTCCCAGCTTTTCTGGATTTTTAATCAGTTTCTGGCATTTTTAACAACATTTCCGTAAAATTGAGGAGTAGAAATGTCCATAGTAATAAGCCGTTTACGAGTAACGCCATATTGAGATATAACATGTTAATATCTATTACAAAACTTCTTAAATGTATTCAACAACTTATGAAATCTGTAACCCTGTTGTCAAAGTTTGGCTGTGATAGTACGGTTACGTTCATTGAAATCATCAAGAGTTGAACAAACTCGTGCGAATCGTACCAAGAAAAGGGAAATTAGTAATAGTGAAATCAAAATCATCCCTTTTATCATATATTTTGGTTTTTTGTTTACAAGAGTCAATAATAATAGTCAGACCCAGAAAAGGGCAACATTTTGGAATCATTGTTAGCTTTATTTAATTTCAGTTGTTGTGGATAAATAATGTCTACATAATCTAAAAACTGGAGATTATCAATAGTAAGGATATCGTCAATATACCTGCTGTTATCATTGAAAATAGAAATAAGTTTATCACTGTTAGGTATGGTTCCGTTTTGAAGTTTTTTCATGAAATCTGGTTCGTAACAGAAAAGAAAAAGACCTGCAATGAGAGGTGCACAATTTGTACCCATGGGAATACCTATTACCTGTTGATAAAAAGTGTTGCCAAAACGAACAAAAATATTGTCAAGCAAAAGATTGAGTGCATTAATCATATCATCACATGTCCAGGAACAATGATTATTATAGGTTATATTAGAGAAGAATCCTTGCTTTTTATTAGAGCAAATGAACTGCAGATCAGAAAATTTAAAAGACCATTTAATAAGTTGTCCCAACTTGGATTTAATCAAATTATGTTGAAGGGTAGTATAAAGTGTAGAAAAATCATAACTGTCGATAGATGAGACTGGTCTTTGAATATAATGTAGTTTATCTAAAACTTCAATAGAATTTTTTACACTCCAAAAGTAATTTACACCAGAGTTTTTTTCACAGTATTTAATAACCAACTCCTTTATACATGTAAGTGAACTAGTTAAATGGGTGGATAAATTGGTAGTAGAACACTTCATAGATGCTGTAATAAAACGATGTTTGAAGGGATCAAATCACTTACTACATGTATATTAATGGGTTCTTAGTAAATAATGATTTTGTACGCTCTCTGATTCTTGGATCAACAATAAAAGTAAATACATTTGAGTTTTTCATACATTTTCATTGGTACGTCAATAAGAAAAGAGAACATTTTTTATTATTATCAATAAAGTGAGATAATTTAAAAAATTTTGAAACGTAATAAAGAGTCTAATGCACAACTATTATGAATAAAACCAATAAAAAAGAGTTGTTTCTCTTATAACATATAATAATTTAAAAGTAAATACCGAACATATCAAACTTGATTATTCTATGGATGCAAATAAAATGTTCTCATTTTAAATTTTCCAAATGTGTGCTTTTCGCCAAAAATGAAAAGGAACAGTGTCGTTGAATAAAAATCCTGTACATGTTAAGAATATATAGGGAATTACACTGTGATAAATTAAAATAAAATGTACTGCTGTTTTAGGTATGAAGAAAATATCAATAAAATATTCCTTTTTCATCTTTAAATATTTATTTTTCAGCGAAACGTTAGCTGTAAGTGCATAAGCTCATACATTTTTTGCATTGGTATATATAGTTAAACCCGTGCTTTAATTCTTTTCACATCATTTTTGAAGTGTCAAACCAAAATTAAACTAATCAGAGATTGGAATACTTGTAAAAATAACTAAATACTGAACTTACTGTAAAAGTATTTGGAAAAGTATGTCTTTTCGAATCTTAATATAAACTTCATACTCTTACATTTTCAAAACTATATGGGATAAAAAGGATAACAGGAAACACCTACAATGGCTGAAAAACACAGTCAGATGCCACATTGTTCCAAAGACCTGCGCTAGAAAAACACAGTCAGATGCCACATTGTTCCAAAGACCTGCGCTAGAAAAACACAGTCAGATGCCACATTGTTCCAGAGACCTGCACTAGAAAAACAAACAACAAATAAAAGACTAAAGACAAGGAACTTGATAAGGGTACTAGTAAAAGCCAGCGGTAGATTTAAACCGGTTTATGGGTACTAAAACCTTCCCCTTTCTCTGTCCCGTTTCCCTATAGTATATTAACATACGAATAAATCAAAAACGTGTAGACTACTAACTCCATGACCACAATCTTGAAAAGGAAGAAGGACAAAACGTAATTTTGAAAGATGGGTCAAGGAGAGATTGCCGCTAAACTGTCGGCTAGCTCAAGGAGCCTAATGTGCAGGTAGAACACTATCGCACTACGGAAGTAAAATCAAACTCAAACTACTTTTGGATTATTGCTTTCTATATTATTTGATTTTAGAGTGCTGCTGATGAGAGTTTACTCCTTGAAACACGTGTACGCATAACAAAATTTACTGTTTTTATGGAACTTCGGTATTTTTTTTTTTTTTTGCATTTCATATCGGCAGTATTTGGCATTGCACAATATCATGTTCTTTCGTTCATAATTGATGATGTTTTTATACGAAATCTATTTATAAGTATCTCAAGGCTTGATATCATAGTCAACGGAAATTATGTCCTTAGCTAGCTGTCAGTAACTGCAAGCATTTGTCCGGACAGTACCTGTGTGTATTGTCTTCATGTTTTATGCACTTCATTGTAAGGGTACTCGTCTTGATAAGTTGGACTTTTTCCTAGTTTGATTTTTACTGTGAGTCTTTTTGTGTATTTATTTTTAGCATTTCACCACACATAGCGGGAGGGTTTGGATCCAAGAAAACGTTTACCCCCACCGCAATTTTTGCGTCTGTCCAAGTCAGGAATATGTTGGTCATTGGCTTGTCCTTGTCTTCTTATAAAATTTTAGCTTCTTGATACCGGTTTTCGTGTTATTGGAGTGGTGTTTTCCATTGATTTATTCACTTTTCTTCCTTTCTTTGCGGCCATTTAGGGCTTGCTATATGGTGTGAGGTTCCTCACTGTGTTGAAGACCGTACCGTGACCATAGATGCTTTGTTTTGGGTCGTTTTAACCTGGAGATGGGATGTTGTCTCCTTCACATTTACCCCAGTTCCTTTCTTTTTCATATCTTCTCCTTTCGAAATTCATTACATATAATAATTTCGCTTTACAAATAAAAATAAATGTCTGTTCGGTATAATAAACAAATAACGACCCTCACAGTCGGTGGACATCAATAATTGTTAACTCGTAAAGCGTTGTCTTCTATCGGGCTAAAGCCCTCGGGAAGTCAACACTTTCCTGGTTGACAATTATTGATGTCCACCTCCTATGCGGGCCGTAATTGCATATTGTCAATTTAAGGCTCTTAAACGTTCCACCCTCTCAGCAATTTGATCTACATTTATTATAAACAAACTATTTACAGGCATGCTGTCATGCTGCATTCATTTGTAATTACAACAAGATTATCCATAATTAGTGTTGAATATTATATCCTGCAATATTCAGAATTCCCCAAGAGACAGAGTTTAAGCTAGCAATGGAGAATCTGATACTTTTGTAAAGCTCAGTAGGGAAATCGAAACCTTTGTACTGCCACTTTAACGTAGCAAGTGTACTATTACTGTTCAGAATGTTGCACTGGATGACATCTGGAAACCAACATGTGGACTCTAGTTGTTGCACATTGTTACATTTCATTCATACATCGTGTTTAATGTTTCAAATGACCTCAATGCAATGCAACTCAAATGTCATATTTAAAAACCCTCGTAAAGACAATTAAAGGAAATTAGATTCCTACGTATTATAAAATGTTATTAAGTATTATATAATAACCTCATTATAAATTCCGACCGTAGGGAGGAGTTTATAATGAGGTAATTATAAGATTTAATGTATGGTTCTACTAGTGAAAATCTCTTAACCCTGTGTCACTTATCTAAACACAAACTGTAAATTCTGTCATCACACATTGACAAATACCAGACTATCATCAGTAATTTTAACAATGCTGATAAAAATAGTATCAGGTGATTCTAATAAAATGCCATTCACTTACATAGTTTATTACAAAAACTTTAGTAAATTCTAAACGCAATCAGAATTTGTTTGCTCAATTGTTGAATATACGTACTGTCTAATAATGACTTTTATTTTTCAATACAATGATTTCATTCAGACATGCTTCCTGTGTTAATTGTTGAAACTTCGGTATTTTTGTTAGTTATACTATTTTCTAGTACATTTGTATTTTAAGACTGTTCCAATGTTACTTTTACATATTTAAAATATAATTTCATCGAAATTATTTACTTCTTTAACAGGGTCAACTATTTTCTATTTTCTATTAGCTCTCATATAATGTTTCTGAATTATGATAAAAATCCTTAATGAATTTTAAATTGATTTCACATTCAGTATTCATTTGATGTAATACAATTTTATTTGCAAGACTGTACTGTCCTATTTCTATGATGCACTTAATTTTAATCCATTGTCTAAACAGTTTTGTAAATTTCAGACAGTAAATTTTATGTTATCAACACTTTGACAGAGAGGTCAGAGACAATTAACACAGGGACAACCGCTCGGGTGTTATCAGTGACAGGTCATAGATAGTCATTGCTTTTTGAATGACATAGGACACACACCATACCCTAACATATTTGTATTAGTGTGCCTTGGCGAGGAATTTAATGACTTGAAAATTTAGAAACAAGCAGAAAAATGAATAGTAAATGTGGTTTCGCCACAGTTATGCCAGCTAACTTTAAATCACAAGTGAAAGATATCGCATTAAACCTGAGAATAATTTTTGTTGTATACACTGAAATCAGACAAAAATTTACAAATACCAAGAAAAGAATTTTAGACGCCAAAACCGTACCATGATCAAAGTCTTAAATATAAGTAGGAACATAGATTATTATTTTACCAAATAACTAAATAACGAAGTTACTGTGAGATTTAAATTCTACATATGCGCATTTCGACAACTTATGTCTCCTCAGTGCAGATAAAATCTAAACGTTTGAAAGACCATAAACTCAAAGATAATTTAAAACTGATAGAGAACAAATAACCAACAGAATATAAATGTAAAGCCAAAATCAGCTAAGGACAGAGCTTTGCATGAGGGAGATACTCCTTAGACAAAATTTACAAGATTTAGATATTTTGTAAATCGGCTTTCGAGTCAGCACCGAAGTAGTGACAACTGGGCTGGTGAATACCCTAACAGTCCACCAGCAGTGGTATCGACCCAGTAGTAACAAATGACTAAATACCGCAGTTATACAATACTAATATTCTGTTTTATATAGCAGAAGTAGGCATGCAGATTCATTCTTTCACATAAAAATCAGGCATTGTTCTATCCAACAATCTATACAAGACTTCACTAGTACTTACCTAAATTGTCAAAACGATGAACAACAATTTTTATGTATATATTTAATTGGTCAAATAAATATATTTGTATTTTTGCATGTTGTACTTTAATACTAAATTCTTTCACTATGTAATAAAACACTGCTTGGAGAAATCGATCATTATAATCGTTTGTAATGCCTTATTACACAGATAATCAGTGTTGAAGTATATGATCTGCTTTATGATTAAAGTCGGATTGAAGACATTTTACCTAATAACATTCATTTGCATGTAGTATACTTAATTCTGCTTCACCAGATGTCTATAGATTGGTGTCTATAAGGAGTTAATACGTAAGGTTGAAATTTTGTACATTGCTACAACAATCATCTCTGTATATATGCACGCAGCAATCGTTTAGAAGTTTTATATTAATATTTTGTTAAGATTTACATTTACTCTTGTTTATGATTTTGGTTATTTGTTCTCTATCAGCTTTTACACGTTTTTTTTGGTGATTGGACTTCCAAATGTTTTGGTTTTATCTGCACTGATGAGACATAAAGTGTCGAAATGCGCATATGCAGAAAATAAATAAACAGTAACTTCGGTATTTTATTATTTGATACCCCGCCATACGTAGTGGCGAATTATTATGTGATACCCTCAGTCGTGTCTGTCCGTCCGTCTGTCCGTCCGTCCGTCCGTCTGTCCCCCGAAGGTTTCCGACTGATAACTTGTGAACGAAATAACACAAGGTTTTTAAACTTGGTATCACAAAACTCAGGTCATTTTGGATTCAGAGGTCTAAGGGGTTCTGGAGTTATGCATCTTGAAACTTTGAAATTTTGCGAATTTTAGGGTTTCAGACTGATAACTTGTGAACGAAATTACACAAGGTCTTCAAACTTGGTATGTAAGTTGTTTACCACAGGACTCAGTTCAAGTTTAATTCTTGGTTCAGAGGTCCAAGGGGGTTCTGGAATTATGCCCCTTGAAACTTTGAAGTTTCGCGAATTTTAGGGTTTCCGACTGAAAACTTGTGAATGAAATAACACAAGGTCTTCAAACTTAGTATGTAAGTTGTTTATCACAAAACTCAGGTCAAGTTCGATTTTGGGTTCAGGGGTTTAAGGGGTTCTGGAGTTATGTCCCTTGAAACATTGAAATTTTGCAAAGGATGGGTTGCAATAAGGCCATTTTCCGGCCCACCTGGAATTTTTATATAATATGTTTCAATGTAACCAACAATATATGTAGTTTAAGATTGTACGATGAAATATCAAAACGCGCATGTGCAAGTCACGTGATCAGGTGATTTTACTAGCACCCTATATCAAAAGAATAAATAGAGTATGAAAAGATTAAAGATTGGACATTGCCAAAACAACAATGAACCTCATTTTGATATGAAAATAATATGCAAATGGTGCTATTCTATCCATGATATAATTCTTTTGTAAATCAATTTCTTTTTTCAAAGAAAATTATACAGTTTAACACAGGAAAATTTTTGTGAGAAAAATATACACTAAAACTTCATTTTTCGAGGTAAATGAGTACTATACCATCTCATTTTCTTATATTTTCTGGATATTTTATTTATTTGTGCTCCTCTGACATATTTTCATATACTCATACATATATTTCTATATTTAAACAAAATATCACGTTCGTGGACTAAAATAAAATGATTTTGTCGACTTTAAACTAGTGATTGGTATAAGTATCTGTTTAACTCTTCAGATTTTATTTTTTTTCGAAAATTTTGCCTCGAATTTAAACTCTGAGACATGTACTGTTGCAGTGTGAATAATTTGTGCTTTATTTGGTGAAATTAGAGAATATTTTGTTAAATATTCAGAGGTTTTATAATGAATTATACCAATGAAGCATGTAAAACTAAAGATGCATGTATGTGTTATATTTCAACTGAGGGAGCCGATTGTCAGATTAATATATTACACATCATTTCTGCCAAAGTGTCACCTTTATTGGAAAGTTATAGGGGTTTCTGTAACATATGGAGAGGGGAACCCTCTTTTAGGAAGACAAATTCTTCTGATAAGACAGTTATAAAATCGAAAATATTATATATAAAGGTAACATTGGAAATAAACAAGCTTGAAAAATGACCAGATTTCTTCGGGATATTTTTTTACATCTTTACAGATGATGCTTTAGGACATTTGCTTATTCACGGCTCATATATTGTTTCTAATACACAAAAACACATTTATATATCAGGAAAAAACAAACAAGGAAAACTTAACAAAATAAATATTATGTACTTATCAAACCAGATCTTGTTCACCTTATTTGGCAAATTGCCAGGTCAGAAAAAAAGCCCATGCAAGGTATAGAATACTAGCAAAACCACATTTACTGAGAAATTTGATGTGTTTAAAGCTATTATTTGCATGTATAAATCAATCAAACTTTGATAATTAAGACAGATAACAAAACAGAATATCATAAATACACTGAATTTCACTTAAAAAATGCAATTTTTTTATATGACTTGCATGCGGAACCAGCTTGGCATTTTGTATGCTTAGTTCTCAATAAATAAGTAATCTCTGGTAAAATTATTAGCTTGGTACGGAAGCGTATTAGGGACATGCATAAAAATAATTTTAAAAAGTTATTTCGCCGTCGCCGTGGCGAGTTGCTATCTCGTCACGGCGAGTTACTATCTCGCCGCGGCGAGTTAACAAAACAAGGTTTTCTCACCGCGGCGAGTTATTATCTCGCCACGGCGAGTTAACAAAAAAGATTATCTTGCCGCGGCGATTATTATCTCGCCACAGCGAGTTAATAAAAAGGTTATCTCGCCGTGGCGAGTTACTATCTCGCCACGGCGAGTTACCCCAAAAGATTATCTCGCTGCGGCGAGTTACTGTTTAATGCTACGGCGAATTATTATCTAGAGCCTCACTACGGCGAATTATTATCTAGAGGCTCACATAGCCGGTTTTGCTTGCCTAGATTTAACATCAAATACTTATCTTTTATTATTTTTATTATTATAATGATCATTATTATTATTATTATAAAACCTACTTGATTCTGCAAAAATAATGAATCATACAATACCAGATTTTCACCATCAGACAATTTTCTTATCCAAAAACCAATTACAACAAGCTTCTCTTTTAGTGGACCATAAGTATCTTTTTAAACAATATCCAAGCAGGATCAGAGACATTTCTATCCTAAAAACAATGTTTCATTTCAGGCATTGTAATTCATTTGTTGGCTGTTGATGGGTCTCGGGGGGGGGGGGCTTTGTATTGACAAACTCATTTGGCGTGAGTGGCCGGTTCAATTCTGATCACCAGTTTGAATTTGAATATGTTTATTATTTTATTAATTAAATTAAATTGTTTAATTTTTCACTCCTATGAAATGTGAAATGTAGCAACTCTGGGGTGATTGGATTAATATGGGTCGGCGTATTTGGAACTCGTGTCCCTCGTTTTCTCGAGATCTAATGTAGATTTAACCTTGAGGAATGTGAGCATCCATTGTATACCAATGGGGCACAGACTTGTCCAATTTCAGTTTCAGCATTCTGTTTCCGTATCTTGCCAGATCTTATTTTTCGGTAAAACTGTGGCCATAATTTGCTATTTATCAAATTAGTTTGTTTTATTAAAGCCTCAGGAATATAGATTATTTTATTAATTATTTATTTATTTACATAAGAGCACAAAATTAAATGGAAGCAAAGCTTAATTTTCATGGTTGTATATATACTGGTAAATATGGCTAAGCAAAGTCTATAACATAAGGCGAATTATATTAGGCAGGTACTACGTGAAAATCTGTGCGAACGGCAGACTTCGCTTATTGCAAAAGTTTTATGCGGTCTGCGCTTCCATTTCATAATTTTGCAGTATGCGACGGGCGCAGATTACAATCAGAAAAACGAGTTTCCAAGTATCGGATACCAAATTACAAGTATTGAGGCGCAAATATCAAGTGTTGGGCACAAATTGCAAGTATAAGAGTGCAGATGACAAATATTGAGCTCATTACAAATTTTGGGCGCAAATTGCAAATTTTTGGGGGCGAAAATTGCAGATTAAGCATTTTACTGTTGGTCTCTTGGAGAACAATTTTGTAAATGGAAGTATTACAGATTACATTATGAATAATTCTGAAATTCTCATTTTCGAATGAGCCCCTTTGGTCCAAAAACAAAAAGAAATAAAAATGATAAATATAAATATAAAATAAAAGCAAATCAATTCCCTTATTGGAATGTTTATTTTTAGTAATTTTCCCTGGAAAGGTAACATAAAATCATGACAGTCTATATATAGTGTTTTACGTTTCAAGCCACAACTCCTTATTTCATGTTTCGAAGTCTTGAATTAGGTCTTGATGTACGTTGACATCTTTGGTGGCAGAAACACAAACTGCATTCGGAATGGGATATGATATCCTTGTATCCTTGTCTTTTGTAAAATTTTGTGATAAAAAATGAAATCATTTTGAGTAGCATGCTTGGAAAAAAACGACAGTCATGCACATGTTACAAAATACACATGTATGAAATTTTAGTTTGTTTAATTTGCAGTTAAACGGCTAGCAGTTACACAGCTTGTGTAAAAAGAACATACAAAAACATAAAAAAAAAAGGTTTGGTCGCATTTCCGAGCGTTCCCCGTCCTTTATAATACAATGTTTCTGTAAAAAGAAAAAAAAACTTTGAACTTGGAAAAAAAATCCCTTGAATTTATAATGTATTTGCTTATCACTATATATCAGCTTGAACAGCATACTGTAATTCCGGACAATAATGACAGGTACCAAATTAAAATACACAAAATACACAATTATGCAAATTATATAGTTTATACAATCAGCATTTATTCCGCATAAAACCATGGCATAAAATCAATTCCAATATAACCAAAGAAATCAATTAGTATCCACATAGTAAGCCATTCTGCGTCCTCATTAACCAAAGCGCAAACTACAGTACGAATTTAATATGTTCCGATTTTTAGATGTAAGCCTGTTTGTGATTGGATGTCATTCGTTGAATATCAACATTTATTCGTAAAACAGCTAGGGAACAAACGTGGTTATGGGAATTCACAGCGTCATTACATGAAAACGGCATTATGGATCGAAAATTGATATTTTTAGGGGATTCATTTCATTCCCCGGGCTGTTCATCGGAAAATAATTATATAATTCAGGTTAAAGACGGGGCACATAGCGTAACTTACCCTGGATATTTATGATATTTCCTTCGGCTTCACTTCAGGAAATATAACTTGACATCCAGGGTATCATGTATGAAACCTTAATAAGATATAAAATTCTGTAAAGATATTGTTTGAATATATGCAATTTGCTCTCCGTACTAAGCAATCCACGCCCGGAAAAGTAATCTGCACCCAGACAAAAATGGATAATTTTGTTGAAGTTTACGCTCTACAAGCGCAGATTGCATACAACTTGATGATCTGCGATGGCGCAGATAGACAACAGTAAAACGTTCAACGTATGCATTTTAGGTCATTAGTTGACATCTGTGGATCCCCATTTGCAGCTATCTTGAACTGAACCCTCTGGGCTCAAATTTTCAACAGGACCATCTAAGAACCATTGTGGCCAAGTTTGATTCCAATTTGTCCGGACGTTCCTAAAACATATATGACTAGTTTACGAGTAAAAGGACAATAATTCAACTATCATCTTCAGATTTAGTTCCAAATTGCAGACAGAGAAGATCTTGACATGTCAAACGTGTTTGTTATTCAAATTGAAACTTCATCTTTTATAGTTTTCTATTGAAGCATCTGACAAAATGTCTTAAAATAATGAAAAATTTACACAAGATTGCTTAAGAATTTCATGGTCCGAGGAAATTAACATGTCCAACTCTTTTTAAAAACTTCGCCGCGTGTGTTCTACTTATGGCAATATAAGCCATGTTGACTGGTGCACTTTACCTGAAAACTAGTTTAGTTTAGTTTAGTTTAAACATATTTACTGCTATAAAATTACAACACTGGATTGGAAATAAGCTTTTACAACCTACTACAGTGAAACATTAATTACATTTATGAATATGAAAACGTCAGAATATAAGAATAAATACATATAAATACAGTCTATAAACAACAGCAGCAAAGTTCAATATTGTAGTCAGTCAGTTAAATCGTTTTGCATTTTAATATACTGCTGCACGGCAAAAAAAAAAAGAAAAAAAAAGACGGTCAGATTTTCATCCTCATTCATTTAATCGCTACCAAAAAGCAATATTTCTGTCAATGAAATTTAATGTTCTTATAAGTGTAACAGGAAAACCTATGTAAAATGGGCATTGGAGAAAAACAATGACTTGAGTACTCTGGCACATGTTCACAGAGGCAGTCAGGATTATTGAAGAGGTCAACATTTAAACAGTTGTGATAAGTATTTGATGTTAAACCCGGGCAAGCCAAACCGGTTCATTTGAGCCTCTAGATAACAACTCACCGCAGCATAAAAAAGTAACTCGCCGCGGCGAGATAATCTTTTTTGGTTACTTTCCGTGGCTAGATAGTAACTCGCCGCCGCGAGATAATCTTTTTTATGTTAACTCGCCGCGCCGAGATAATCTTTTTTGTTAACTCGCCGCGGCGAGATAATGTTTTTTTTTTATATTAACTCGCCGTGGCGAGATAGTATCTCGCCGCGGCGAGATAATTAAAAAAAAATTATGCATGTCCCTAATACGCTTCCGTGCTTCCGTAGCTTGGTTCCGAATGCAAGGCAGGGTTAAAATGCAGTTTGAATATACCTCATGTTGACTATTTTACCATAAGCTTAATGTTAATTGCCATCAAGAGGTGTATTAGAAATGAGCTAATTTCAGTGGAATGAAGCAATGTTTTGAGAAAAAAATCCACATATGGTTAAAAACTACAAATGTTCTGGTGTTGAAAAGTATCAAATAAAAAATGCTTTTACTCAATTTATTTTTTAGCAAATCAGTGGCCGATTTAAGGCCTTAATGCAACCCATCCTTTTAGAGTCTTGTACTCATAACTTGTTAATGAAATAACATACTGTCTTCAAACTTTGTATGTAAATTGTTTACCACAAAACACAGGCCAAGTATAATTTTGGGTTAAGCGGTATACATAGTTCTGGAGTTTTGCCCCTTTTAACTTAGACATTTTGTGAAAAGTAGCGGGGTATCAATTAATGCACCATTACTATTTTGGGACTCGTAATCCCTGCCTGAAATATTTTTCAGAAAATTAGATGGGAGATTCTCTAGATAGTCGAGTTATCAGTCTGTCATCTAGGTAATAGAGTTTTTTTAAACATTCGTCTAAAAGCTCAAGTTGTAGGTCTAGGTGTGTCTTTTTTCAGTCAGGGTCTAGAGGGCAAAGTTTTCAGAGGGGTTGGTGGTCCAGTTTACCAGTTATTATAGGATTATGAAGTCATCATGACGTGTGTGTTTTTATAAGACAAGTTTGTAAACTTTTCTAAAAAAACTAGCCTAAACAATAACAAACATTTGTTCTTGCCTTAAAGTATTTATTTATTGTCGTCATGTCCTACGGATTGTTGGATGCTTGTACGTAAACGCCCTTGCTAATGTTTACTACGGACAGTTTTTACATCATACATACAGATTGGCTCTCATGTAATAGAAAGTCTGTGAACAAAAGATCAAGTTCATTGCCAGAAAACTTGCAAGAGAAATTTGAAAAATTTTATTTTAAAGATTAAGAAACCCGAGTGTCTGCCCATTTGCATTATGTATTTCTGGGATTACAAGACAGTCAAAATGGAAACAGTCTGTCCGTCTTACTTTTCTGTTGCCCACTTCTGAAAGAATTTCCTGCGAGGGGTGATTTTGTTATTAGGATTTTCAATGAACATATCATCCACTAGATAGTCACTGGTGATGCTAACCCTATCCAAAAGACGTTGAGAAGAAATCCTCTTGGTTTGAGGCTAATGAAAATTAAAGATATTGTACCGATCATATGAAACACAATAAATTCACTCTTCAAGATGTTTTTCCCTTTGCTAATATTCTTGGGGCATTCTTGAGGTAAAAAGACCTTTAGCAACATCAAAGATCACATACACTCTCAAGGTAAGGCCGAAAAGGGGTCATTAGTTAAAGACACATGCAAAGTTCTTCGAAAAATTGTTGTTGTGTAGCAGTAACTTCTGAAATTATCAAGAAACTGCTAGTTCCATTACACAAGAAATGTTAAATCATTCCATTTACTCGTTAAGTTATATCGTGATCATATAAAAAGGTTGCAGAACTAGAAAAACATTGCGTATTCTCACAGGTTAACCACAGGGTGCCAAGCAGAACAAATGAACAGCTTTTTATCTCATGATGAATACATTGATTGATGCTTCAGACTTGTCCGTCACTATATTAACATTATTCATCGGAACAGAATTAAGCCGTTTTACCGGTGTAGAAAATATGATCTGTTTAGCAACTTAAAGTGGCTTTCTCGACACATTTTTCAGTTAAAGTCAGATTTTGGAACTCCTCTGTTTTTTCTAGTTTAATGAATTGGAGAATTTCGCAAACGGACCCTCACTTTTTATTTCATGGATGTCTACTATTGGTCAAATTAAAACACCTGACAAGTTTTCATAATTCTTCATATAACTTCCTAGTATTTACCAGCCAAATAGTCAAACTATCAACTTCAATACCGAGGCTTCATTCCGTGTATGGCACTCGGTGATGTCCTTTCTCCTATTTTGATTTATTTGGTACTGAGTACTTCTTTTGTTACAAATCTTGATTTATGGCTTTCCATATTGTTTGATGTTAATGCTGCTGATGAGAGGTTGTTCCTTGAAACACGTGTACATCATAACGACATTT
>MJUU01016330.1:81811-119466 GCA_002080025.1 Modiolus philippinarum | reverse complement strand
TTTTTTTTTTTTTTTTTTTTTTTTTTGTATTGAACCATTGGGCCGATGCCAGTGCTGGTGGACCAGAGGTCCCCGAGGATATTCACCAGCCCAATAGTCAAGCTTTGTCTGAAAATTTTGCATTGCGTGCTATAGAAATTTACCGTTTCTATCAAAATTCTAACCCTTTAAAAATACCGAGGCTTCATTCCGTGAATGGCACTCGGTAGATGTCCTTTGTACTAGATTTGGCCTCCTATTTCGATTTATTGCGTACTGAGTACATTTGTTTGTACTTCTTTTGTTACAACGTTTGGATTATGGCTTTCCGTATTATTTGATGTTAATGCTTCTTAAAACACGTGTACAGCATAAAGAAATTACTGTTTTTAATGCAACTTCGGTATTTTTTGTATTCCTAGCTTTCAGACAAATAATAGGAAAAAGAAGGGAAACGGGGAATGTGTCAAAGAGACAACGACCCAAAGGGGAATAATAACAACTCAAAGGCACCATAAGATCTTCAATGAACGGTGAGGAAACCCCATACCCAGTAGTCCTACTTTTACATTAAAGGAAAATCGAGAGAAATTCATTTCCTGCAAAATTTTTATTGTCTTGTATCGCTTTCAAAAGCACACGGTCCTATAAACAGGTTTCAAGTATTCCTTTATAAAACAACATCAGGATTGACGCTCTTCATCCAAATACAATAAAAGATATAGTCAGTTCTACTACATACTTCCGTCGCTATTAAACTAAGCATCAGATTATCAAAAAGACGAATCATAATAGCTTATTGTAATTATTGAACTTCAAGAATTTTAATTGGTATGCTATGTTGATCAAGCATCGTTCCGGAACAATGGCAGTAGAAAACCGAAGTAACAAAGGAGTGGTATTAACAAAAATCGAAGTCCAAAGACATGTCAAAAAACGATAACACAGAAAACAATGACTTTAGATAGCTACAAAGCACAGAAAAAAACAACATTCAAAGCCAAGGCACTCACAGTGTGAACTCCCATGGCGTACTTTCCTGTATTACACATAGCAAGGATTTTGTACAAATTACAGACGAAACATACTTGCTATGTGAAGGTTGTAAACATTGAAAACGAGGCAAACACCAACATCAGTATTTGAAGAGCGTGCTAACTTTTGTATTCCAACCTTGCTTGGTTCTGGTGGCCATGTTTGTAGTCGGGTGATAATTAAATGAGTAATTTTTGTGAAGGACATTCCAACAATCAGTACTATAAAAAGGTAGTGGTTGAATTCGCTCGAGTGGTTTCAAAAGATATAAACAAAGTATGATTTCCCAAAGGATCCAGTATAAAACTATGTTCCGCGCTGGTGACCATGTTTGTTGTCAGATCAGACCAAAATCAGCAATTTCTATAAATGATCTTCCTTGCACAATG
This sequence comes from Modiolus philippinarum, assembly GCA_002080025.1. NCBI lineage: Eukaryota > Metazoa > Mollusca > Bivalvia > Mytilida > Modiolidae > Modiolus > Modiolus philippinarum. The sequence goes on along the minus strand of MJUU01016330.1, from coordinate 118,063 downwards.
ATTATATAGTTGAGTTGAATTTGCTTCAGTTGTGTCCGGGTAGATGGTCAAAATAAAATTTTCACTTAAGATCCAATGTTAAACTAAGTACCTCAGCGGTGCGCATGGATTTGTCGGATCTGAGAGAATTGAGCAATCTTCGTGGAAGGACCTTTACATCATTCTTGTTTTGTTCATTTTGTTTCAAACGATGAAAATGGTGAATTTCCCAAAGAGTTCAATGTTTATGTAACAGGCTGGCAGCCATGTTTTTTTGTCGGCTCAGAATGAAATAAGCAATTTTAAAACATAATTCCTCTAAAGTTTGGTATAATTTGCTGCAGTGGTTTAAAGGGAGATGGTAGAAATTTAATTTCCCATTGGGTCAAATGTTAAACTTTGATGTTAAGGCGGCCATTTTTTCTTTTCAGATCCCACAAAAATGAGACATCATTGTAAAGGAATTCAACTATAACTGTGCGTAGTAACTCAACAGCAACTGCTATTGAAAGGTCGTATTCAGTAAAAAGAAAGGATCATCCCAGTATTAAGAAAATTCATTTTTTTCTACAAGGGACTGATATCTATTTAAGAATTTTTTTAATGATCGTATGAGACGGATTTTTCTTTCTAGTATTGATTAATAAGTCAGTCACGCAAATAACTATGTCTAATGAGAAAGTCTGTATAATTTGTGCTAGCTCTCGCGTAACAAATTAAAGTTGGAACATTACTATACATGTTAGGGAAGTTGATAATTTTGAAATTAAAATCGTCCCTTTTGTCGTACATTAATAAAAGAACAATATCGATATATCTTTAAGTGAGATTGGAGGATCTAGCAACTTTTATTACATTTTTTACTAGTCCCTAAAGAAATTTAGTCTCAGAGGAATATAAAAATAAGACAGCGTGCAGTGGAGCACTTTTCGAGCCCATAGGTATACCAACTTGCTGTTAATAAATAACAACTCCAAATGGGACAAATATATTAAATAAGAATAACAATCATAGTGCACACCTGTTTTTCGTCGTGCCACACTAGCCTTTTAATTAACAATGAAAGGATATTTAGTAATGCACATGCGACAAAGTCTCTACAAATTTCCTTTTAAATTGGCTTTTGAAAAAATGTGGATTTATAAACTAATACGACACATTTTTTGAATCGGCAGAAACTTTTTAAACGATACATTTGATTCTTGATTTTAGTTAGTCATGAGGAAGTGTTGTAAAGAGTGTTGAAAAATCTTAGGTTTTTTGAGAATGTATTTGAGAAAATGAACGGGACTTAAATTTTTCCAATAAATCGTTCGAAGTTTTAAGTATCCACTTGTGATTTATGTCACTTCGGGCATGAATAATTTCACAGTATGCTTGATACCCGTCTTTGACTGCAGATAAAATCTTAGTTCAACGATAGGAACTCGGGACAGCCCGATTTGGTATCGACACTAGCAAAAGCCAGCGGTAGGGTTAAACCAGTTTATGGGTACCCAAGTCAGTAGTTGAGCAAGATGAAGATCCTGCGATGTATCTTTCCTTATATGGATTCTTATGATTTTGGATTATAATGAGGAAGCTTGTTAAAAAGTGTTAAAAAATTAAAGGTTTGGAAACAAAGTATTTAAGACAATGAACGAGATTAAAGAATTTTCAATAAATCTGTCGAATTTTTAAGTATCCACATGTGATTAACATGTGATGAAACTAAGTTCCGTTCTGGCTTTCCGAATCGAAATGAAATAAGCAATCTTTGTAAAGAACCTTCCGTTCATCTTTCTTGTTTGGTTGAATTGACGTCAGTTGTTGGAGAGATGATGAAAATGTAAAGCTAATGGACAAATAAACGACGGACGTAAAGTGAAAACGATAGCCCGCACTGACCCTTTGGGTCAGTTTGGCTAAAACAGGGTTTAACATAATGAAATGGTATCTATTTATACCTGTATCTACTGGATGATATTCATACATGTAGCAGTTGTGTTTTGTATACTATAAGTAGGTAGTTCTCTTACTAAACAACAATTTATATCCATTTAAGTTAATTAACATTGTTTGTAAAAATAATAATATCTGAGGGATATTCCATTTTCTATATAAACATCAGACCTTTCAATTAGCTAGTTCGTTTTGGTTCTCTATTTTTTTTTTTTAGTTTTGGTTTTATCATATTTCATTTCAAAATTGTCAAAACGTTCCACGAGATACAATATATATGTTGTCTTATGATCAATTGTGAATAAAACTTCAATGTGACTAGGTGCGACTGAACGTTGTTTAAGAACTGTGGCTAACAGGCATAAAATGTAGGGAACCGCAGCGCGACATGGAGTTGAGCTGCTTTCATCTCTTTCTATTTTATTTTATTTTTTTTATAAATGTGTATGTTTAGTGAATCAAATTCGTTTTACCACAACAGGACAGTGGGGGCGTGCAATGGTAATTGCTGTATCATTAGCTTGAAAAGCATTGACATTACATAATAATTTAATGGAACATCGTCTTAAATTGAATTAACTTCCTTTTATTCACAAATTGTTTACCTTATATGGTAAATTGCAAATATTCATGATATTAACACTCAAATTCCATGTTATACATTACAACATTGAATGGCATACAGCTGAAGCGTTTGAATAGGAACTATTTATATACCTTTATAAAAGCAATTTATGAGTCAAAAGGCTAGATTCTGAAACACAAAAATAGTGATAAAAACAAAATAAAAGGGGGAACAAAGCAAGTGACACCCACTAAAAAGTTAAGGTATCCTTATCTTTGCTTTATTTATTTTTTTTTAATAACGAAAGGGTATGGAGTAAATTCATGTGAGACAAAGTCTCTACAAATACATGGTAAACAAGCAAATTGGGATAATAACAAAATTACCAAACAACATTGTCGAGAGAGACTAGGCAAATATCACTGGAAAAAATGTCGAGCGGAATGGTTTTGACTTTGCACAGAAATTGATTTTATCTGCAATGAAGAGACATAACTTGTCGAAATGACCATATGCAGAAATTAAAATTTAAAGTTACTTTTTAGTGATTAAGAGGATATCCATAGAAAAGTCAGGCAGTGGCTGGCACATGACAAATTTTGTTTTTAAAAATCTTTTTGGAATCACAAACGCCTATAATCTCCAAAATTGAATTCGGTTTTAATTTACTGCAAAGAATTTAGAGTAATAATTTACATAGAAAGCACTAATTATATGAAATTAGGGGAGATAACTCCTTGAATTCTACACAATTTCGTTGCTCAGTAATTAAATAATGTGTAAACAGGTACAATATAGGTAACAATTGCCTTCCATACTTTATAATGAAGTATTTTAATAAGTAAATACAATGCTGTGTCTTCATTTATTCCAACAATATATGTTTGTATATATGTTATTTGTATTCACATACCCCTGTTGGGGTCTTTTGTCTTAATAAAGAACTTGAACTTGAACTTGAACTTTGTTAAGGAATTCAAATATCATATTTTGAGCCATCCATAGTAGATATGGAAAATAGACAATTGTAAAGGTCCGGCTATGGAATGAAACCAAAAATTCAATGGAATCATATTTGTCACGTGCAAATCTGCCTGATTTCTTTACGGACAGCCCCTTAATACGTGAGTGCTGAACAACAATTTATATTGCCACTGTAATACGTAACTGAAATGTCTTAAACTAAAAATGTAGAAACAACAGAAATTATCAATCACAACACAATATAAAATGCATACGATGAAAGAGACAGTTAATATATCAGACATTAAAGAGGTACTGAGGTTCGTTTGGCTAAGCCAGGCATAAAGTTGCATTCTGTAAGATCAAGATAGAACCATTTCCAACACGAAATTACATGTGCTTTAAAAGTACCAACAAAAGCTATCTATTTGTTGATTAAAGTAAAAAGACAAAAAACATGCTTGACACTTTTTACCTGACATATTGTAAAGGTCTTCTTGTAATGTAAGTGAGAACTGGACCGTCAATCAAAAGAACGAACAATCCATGGACAATGACAACATCGGACACACTAAGAAACAAGGACACCACTTAAGTACGGGACAAAAGAAAAATGAAGACACACATACAGATGAACAGCACGGACCCAATAAAAACCATGGGTGAGATCAGGTGTACCGGTAGAGTAAGCATCTCCTGCTTCTTATAAGACACTCGNAAACTTTAGTTGCAGAGGGAAAGATCTGTTTGTTTTGGTTTCCGTCTTAATGCCTTATGATATCTTCGTTGTAAAATTATTACCATGAACGATGTCCTAATATTTTAACGTCCTTTAAACTACATTTTCACGTCTTTTAAAATTGAATAAATTGCTTTATTGGTAGTAGTAGTTATGATATTTTACTTATTTTAGGTCTGTCTTTCCTATTTTGATTCATTGTTATTGATATTGTGTTATACTTATGTTGCACTGGTAGTGCTTAAGACCTTGAATTTTGTAAAGTTGTGACTGTGTCAGAATTTATCAAGATATTAGGATCAGGAACCACTGAATAAACGTTTAGACCTTGCAGTTATTTAAATCCCTAATCTTTTTTATTGTTTATTCGAAATGTTTAGAAGATGCATCAGAATGCACTACATTTGTACGTGTATCTTTTCATTGTAGTTTTTAAGTCAAATAATTTACCTTAAACTTTGTCATCTCCAGTCTTTAAAAGTATCTAAGTTTCAACAAACAAAGGTTCATAAAGTTAAATAATTCAGTTTCTAGAAGGCCAGTATTACTTCCAAAGAGTCAATAATTTATCACCTTTTTATCAGCTTCGCTTTAAACTTAACCAGGATGTTGGACATTTCTGTTTAAAAACAAAAAAGGTCATATTTGTTCAAAGCTGATTTTTTCCACCTTAGATTATATTTCATCTAATAAAGTAGTATATCTAATCTCATAAATACAACAGATTCATGAATAAGTTAAGGTTAAGCGTTAACGTTAAAAAAGATTAAATATGAGGCACAGAAAATAAGGGTTAGATGAGATTTCATAAGATAAGACAAGTTTTAAGGACTAAATAATGTCCTCCTTGTTTATTAAATATCTTTAGATTTTATATCTTTTTAACTTAGGAAATGTATTATCTATCAAAAGGGGAGGTTTTTGATATATTTATTTTAAGCTACTGGGACGGAATCGGATATTCATTATGAGCTTATTACTCTAGTAAAGAAACAGAAATGAACTTTTTTAAGGTAGTGGTACTATTAATGAAATCGAAAGAATTCATGTAAGCAAATATTTAGCTTAAGATATGTTCAATCAATAAATATAAACTGAAACACATTGACCATTCATAAAATGGAATTGAAAATTAGGATGGTCTAATTTTGAAATCTAACACATTCACTTATCATTCAATGTAACCTGCGAATACACACAAACAAATAGATACTAATTTTATCAGGTAAAATTTACATAAAAAATCAAGTTTAATGTAAAATGAATTGTGTTAATCCAATTTGTATAGCAGTATCATTTCCTATAATTGAAATTATTTAAATTTTCAATGTTGTTTCTTTCTTATCTTGTTCCATATTTAGACAAATGAAAATGTGAAGCGAAACACGCATGATATATTGAATTTCAATATGATGCTCACAAAGATAAAAATGTTTATCTACATATATATAAAAAGACTTGCAGAAGTAATGTGGTTCAAATTAAACCAATTGATTTCGATACAATCTTCATATGCTTTTCAGCAATATTTTCTTTCTTCATGTACATGTCAAAATCAATTTTATCCATTTACTTATTGCCCATCTTTTATTTTTTTAAACCACTAATTTCTATTTATTACCCATAATAAAGGTACTTTTTCAAATATATCGTCATATGTCACAACTATAAAAATTGATGAAATAGCAAGCATTCGATGACTTTTCTCTTACAGCTTTTTAGGTAGTGTTACCTTCCACAGGGAAGTCCTGTTGACATTTCTAATTAAACAAAGGATTTTTTAATTGTGATAGAAAAAACAAAACCGATTTTGCTACTGCATTAAATCTTCTCTAAAAATGTTTTAACGGGTTATCTGTTACGTATTTTATCATAACAAAATGACTCGAAATGCATTTTTATACTTGTAGATAAAAAATTCAACCCCTCGTTGTCCAACTCGACAATTTTTGCAGGTTTTTTTTATATAAATTTGATGTATAGCACCTCCAGAACCTTCTGAATAAATTCCATTTGGAAAAGAAATTGTTAATATACTTTAACAAAATATTAGTTTTGTTTCTCGGTGTCCTTCGAGTAGTATCATATTACCGAAAACTATAAAATGGCTTCAATAGATACAATCAAAGCTCCGATGGAGCTGAATCTCGAAACCCTGAAAATCTACACGTGGCAAAACTTCGTAGTCATCCAAAGAACTGCTGCATACGCCTCCGTGTATTAAGTTATTCCGTAATACGTGAAAATAATCGGATTGTATGATTTTGCATGTTGATTTCATTGCTATAGATATATGCAATATACTGTCACAGGTAAACAAATGTCATTTTCATCTTTGACAAATTACTGCGCGCCAGGTTCGTTGATCCGAGACGCAATATAAAACAAGAGTTGTCAGAAGACAACATAGCTCGCCGGGGATTCCAGTAACCTCAATGCACAATAAATTCGAAAGTAATAGAAAGCTTTCTTTACAAGAATTTCAAATATATCAAATATAAACACCCTATCATTAAACAACTTAATTCTAGAAGCAAAGTTAAAGTTTTTAAAAAATTGCCCTCAGGGCAAGGTCAAGGTCAAAATGTCTACAAATATGGTACCACAAGAAAGCTCTAACCATAAGGAAGTTACATACAAAATATAAACACCCACCACTAAAGGCCTACCTTCTAGAGGCAAGGTTAAAGTTTTTTTACAAATTGCCCTCAGGGCAAGGTCAAGGTCAAAATGTCTACAAGTATCGTACCAGAAGAAAGCTCTCATCATTAGGAAATTATATACCAAATATAAACACCCTACCGCTAAAATCCTACCTTCTATAGGCAAGGTTAAAGTTTTTTAAAAATTGCCCTCAGGGCAAGGTCAAGGTCAAAATGTCTACAAGTATGGTACCAGAAGAAAGCTCTCATCATAAGGAATTTACATACCAAATATAAACACCCTCCCACTAAAAGCCTACCTTCTAGAGGCAAGGTTAAAGTTTTTTGAAAATTGCCCATAGGGCAAGGTCAAGGTCAAAATGTCTACAAATATGGTACCAGAAGAAAGCACTCATCATAAGGAAGTTACATACCAAATATGAACACCCTACCACTAAAAGCCTACCTTCTAGAGGCAAGGTTAAAGTTTTTTGAAAATTGCCCTAAGGGCAAGGTCAAGGTCAAAATGTCTACAAGTATAGTACCAGAAGAAACCTCTCATCACAAGGAAGTCACATACCAAATATCAACATCCTAGCTATTCAGGTCTCAATTCATCAAGCCAGGTTAAAGTTTTGTTGACGCCGCCAACACCGACGACGCCGACGCCGGGGGTACGACAATAGCTCTCCGGACATTCGTCCCGGCGAGCTAAAAACGAGTAATTTGGTAAACATGCATATTGTTTTCAATTTAATATAACAATACCGTATTCAACTCAAGAAAATGAAGAAGTATAACTTAAAAACATAATGTATACGATTTTGAAAGAAACTTGCGCACTTTATTTTATCGGAAGCACGAAGATCATCTTTTAGAGCTGTTAATAGGATTGAAGCCTTACGTAATTTTTCTTGTCATTTTAACATTTTTCCAGCCATTACAAGGCTTCGAGATAAAAAGGCTATTTACCGCCATTTTTGCATATTTTGAAAATTACTCAACATAGGACCAAATTTCAAATCTAAATTGCTTACTTCTACATTTATGTATATCTTCCAAAGAGAAAGAAACAATACAGCAAGATCACCTATACGTACACCATGTTGTTCTTTACAAAATAATAGCTCTGACACATTGTTCTTTGACTGATGAACATAGTTGTTTCATTTGAATAAAGATGAAATTATAGCATATCGACACAAAGGTCACACTTTATCAATAAATAAACAAAACAGAGAATAACTGAACACAAAAAGTCTAAATGCGCCTACTAAGGGAACTCATTAAATAGTAAGCATTCCCTTCTACACGAGTCCGTAATGCCTGTATATTGAACAAACGGAGTAAACAAAACACATGGTAAGCGAAAAGATATATCCCATGTTCCTATGACAATACATTCAGCATAAAGCTGTTACACGGCAATTAGAGAAGTATCCACAATATGGCATGCGAGAGTTAAAAAAAACGGTATATTGAGTCTTTCGCACGAAAACAAGAGTATCCGTGCGAAATAAGAGCATACAGTTTCCGATAGGTATATACATAATATTTCGCGACATACCTGGTAAACTGCGGTTTCCTATCGAAATTGAATCACACCATGGTTTTCGCACGAAAAAAACCTAGACTCTGATCGGTATCGGAAATTACAGTTCAAACCGTAATCGCTGTTTTTAGTTTTAGCAAATGAGAAACGAGAAACGTTAATTGCTAATATATATTTAATGTTCATCCAATCAGAAACAGCAACCGGTATTGGGAATTTAATTAAACCAATCAAAATCGTTTATTCTGTCTATAAATACAAAAAGATCCAAGTTGCATAATAAACAGTAAATTTAGTTATGCTGTACACGTGTTTCAAGGAGTAACGTGTTTCAAAGAGTAACTTCTCATCAGTAGCAAAGAAGTAAATGTACTCATTTCCAAAATTATAGAAAGGGGAAGCCAAATTGAGTACTAAGGACATCCAACAATATCTCTCTTTTCTGTTTGAACTTTCGTTATTCTATTTATTATATGTGATTTGATTTAATATGTTCACAATCAGATACAGTTGTGCCTGTGACCCTTTTTGGGTGCAAAATGACATCAGATGCAGGTGATGGGAGGATTCTATCTCGATTGTACAAATTCACCTAAACAAGTTAATAAATTTGAATTTCGCCGTTTTCCACTTAGTTTAAGAAATAACATAATTTTCAAATCTCTGGAGAAAAGTCTTTTTAATTCATTTTGACGTGTTTTGAACTATACCTTACTGTTATCAAGGAAGGCTTAAACTCACTTTTCGATGCCACTGCTGGTGGACTGTTAGTCCCCGAGGGTATTCACCAGCCCAGTAGTCAGTACTTCGGTGCTGACCCGAAAGCCGATTCTATTTGGAACCTTGCAATATCTAATTTTTTGTAAATTTTGTTGAAAACTAAGGAGTATCTCCCTCATGCAAAGCTCTGTCCTTAGCTGATTTTGGCTTTACATTTTGATCATATTGGGTTTTTGTTCTCTGTCAGTTTTTCAACATCTTTGAGTTTATGATCTTCCAAACGTTTAGATTTTATCTGCACTGAAGAGACATAAGTTGCCAAAATGCGCATATGCAGAATTTAAATTTACAGTAACTTCGGTATTTAGTCATTTGTTACCACTGGGTCGATGCCACTGCTGGTGGACTGTTAGTCCCCGAGGGTATTCACCAGCCCAGTAGTCAGTACTTCGGTGCTGACCCGAAAGCCGATTCTATTTGGAACCTTGCAATATCTAAATTTTTGTAAATTTTGTTGAAAACTAAGGAGTATCTCCCTCATACAAAGCTCTCTCCTTAGCTGATTTTGACTTTACATTTTGATCATATTGGGTTTTTGTTCTCTATCAGTTTTTCAACATCTTTGAGTTTATGATCTTCCAAACGTTTAGATTTTATCTGCACTGAAGAGACATAAGTTGTCGAAATGCGCATATGCAGAATTTAAATTTACAGTAACTTCGGTATTTAGTCATTTTCAAAAAGTTCTAATGACCAAAGCAAAGTTTTAAACTACAGAAAAAAAAACTGAATTGCATTCGTCATTTGAAGGCGAGTTTATGTCTTTTCTATTTACTGTGAGGTATTTTTTCTCAAACAGAACATTAAAACAGAGTACACGTCAAATTATATGTCTTTTCTCCTGATATTTGAAAACTATTTTTTTTAAACTTATGAGTAGCCGATGTCACCCTAAAAAATTGATTCTATGATTTCACGTCATCATTTGCTGCCTCGAAATTTACTAAGAAGTCAAACTTCGTTGAATTTTTACATATTTTGGTGGCCATCTTGAATTTTTTTTTTTGGAATAAATTCTTCCTCTTATCTTACTGAACATTCATACAAGATATGAACAATTCTACAAAGCAGTTCCTGGGATCGTTTTTTTATACGCCCGTCTAATGACGGACGTATTATGGTATACCAATGTCCGATTGTCCGTCCGTCCGTCTGTCCGTCCGTTTCATATGTCGTGCTCTAACTTGTCAACCAATTGGCCAATTCACTTCAAACTTTGTAGAGGTATTGGATATGATAGCCTCACGATCTGTATACTTTTTCGTGAAATTTCGATTTTTCTTCTAGGAGTTATGGGACTTTATTCGTCAATTTTAAGGCATTTTTTTCACATGTCGCGCTCTTACTTGACAACCCTTTGGCAAATTCCCTTCAAACTTTGTAGAAGTATTGGGTATGATAGCCTCACGATCTGTATACTTTTTCGTGAAATTTCGAATTTTCTTGCAAGAGTTATTGGACTTTATTCGTCAATTTTAAGGCAATTTTTTACATGTCGTGCTCTAACTTGATAACCCTTAGGCCAATTTACTTCAGACTTTGTAGAGGTATTGAGTATAATGGCCACACGGTCTGTATACTTTTTCGTGAAATTTCGATATTTCTTGCAAAAGTTATAGGACTTTATTCGTCAATTTTAAGGCAATTTTTTACATGTCGGGCTCTAACTTGACAACCCTATGGCCAGTTCACTTCAAACTTTGTAGAGGTATTGGATATGACAGCCTTATGATCTGTTTACTTTTTCGTGCAATTTTGATTTTTATTGCAAGAGTTATGGGACTTTGTTCGCCAATTTTAAGGCAATTTTTTACAAGTCACGCTCTGACTGATAAATACTTTGATCAACTCACTTCAAACTTTGCAGTTTAATTTCTTAAAGAGATATCAAGCTTAATTAGGCAGTTATAGGTGCTTCTGAATTGAGAACCCCTTACCTAAATCAATTAAAGCTTTGAAGGGTGACGACGGACGTATCATGCGACTTGGCGCAGCTGTTTATTAACGTATATGGCGGCCATTTTGAAACTTTTAAATGCATTGTGAATAACTTAAATTTGTGGTGTAAATGTGTGCAAAGTAAGAATTTGTTTCATTCAGACATTTCAAAATAATCGTTAGCACAAACAAAAATGTGGAAGAAGAATAATCAGAAGAAACGTATAATAACAACATGACACCCGAGTTTGGAAAGGATGACATGATATGTCAAACGAAACGTAGAATAACAACATGTCACCCGTCTTCGTCTTGGGTGACATTATAAGACCTATTTGTTGGTGTTTCCATCTTGTCTTTTCTAACCCTTTCTAATGACCTTTTTTTTTAAAAACGTGGAAATGATGATTGCAACGTAATTTTGACACTTCATTTACCTTTCTGTTGTAGTTTCAACAATGTTGATACACTTCTCAGGAAATCGTGATTATCGAATGTGATAGAGAAATTTAAGCTCAAATGAAGAGAAATTGTATAGCAATTTCAGTTAGTTTCGAATATTATTCTTTAAAAAAAGCAATAAAGTTTTGTTCTCTAAAGCCCCTCTTATGCAAAACCGCACAGCGCATACAGACGCCATACGTGTAGATTATACCCGTTCGTTTCTGTTCATAAACGTTAGTCGTCCGTTCCGGTAATTAAGGTGCATGCACGGTCTTATCCGTTTAGTTTTTTTTTCAGTTCTTTTTCTGAGATATTGTCTTGCCTTTCTTTTCGTTTGTATTTTGTGAAAATTAATTACCGGTAAATTTGTCAAGCATACCATAATGATCATTTGTTTCCAATAAGTTGTTCAGCGGTCAAATAGACAATTATCTCTTTTAAATCTTTATAATAGAAATATTGTACTAATTCGTTCTATAAATTTGTTGTAAAACAACGGCAGTAGAATACCGAAGGAACAAAGGAGTGGAATTTACAAAAATCGAAGTCTAAAGACATAGCCAAAACGAGAACACAGAAAATAATGACGTCAGACACAGAAAACAATGGCGTAGACACAGAAAACGATGACGTTAGACAGACACAAAGCACAGAAATAGAAATCACAACATTGAAAACAAAAGCACTCACAGTATGAACTCCACTGAAACTGAGAGTGACATCAGGTGCTCCGGAAGGGTAAGCATGTCCTGCTCTATTAACAGCACCCGTCACACTGTGAGTGAGTCAATCCAGGAAAATGTCAAACTCGGTAGTCAAATCCGGGAAGACGTAAATCCAGCCGAAAATGTCCACTTTCACCTGGGATACCGACACGTCATATCTTTCAATGATGTTATGGTGACGGCCATAGAATTTCTTGAGGGATGAAATTAACATAGGTTGAACAAATCCCTGACTAAGCAGCTTTTAGGACAGTGCCCCCACTCGGTTCAAAAAATCACTGTATAAACTGCGCGCTCGACAGCAACGAATCAATGAAATGCACACACCACAGGCTGGAGAGGTAGATATATTGCTGCCAAGAAAGGGAGAGTTGACAATTGGGATATTGAAATCAGGATTTTTTTTTATGTATATAATAGATTTACTAAAACAGTAAAATAAATGACAAAGACAATTCCTTATTACTTAGTTTTGATAGGAATTTGAAAAAAATCTGATTAACACCAGGTATAAAAAATAAATCGGCAGGCATGGAGGAACAATTTGAACGCATTGGAATAGTTACAGTTTGTGGCGTCTGTCAAGTTGAGTAATATGTTTCCTGTCAAATATTTAATCTGGATTTGTAGTAAAAATTGCAGAAAAATAATAAAAATAATAATTTGTACTGCTGGAGATTGAAGGCACTCAGGTAAATTTCTATTACAAATAAAAAATAAATCGGCAGACATGGAGGAACAATTTGAACGCATGGGAATAGTTACAGTTTGTGGCGTCTGTCAAATTGAGTAATATGTTTCCTGTCAAATACTTAATCTGGATTTGTAGTAAAAATTGCAGAAAAGTAATTAAAAAAAATCTATTTGTACTGCTGGAGATTGAAGGCACTCAGGTAAATATCTATTACAAATAAAAAAATGAAATTTTAATATATATAGCATATGATCGTTATACAAATTGAAACTAAATGTCCTCATGCCATTTGCCTTAATAGCCATCACTTCTATGATGTAAGTATAATATCACTTCATCCTTGTTAACATATTCAAGGTGAAAAAAAACCGTGGATTCCATTTGAAAATAATGCACACAGTGAATGCCTAAAATTTGAAGAGCACTCAAGGGTTAATCATTTAATTACTTAATTTTAAACCATTGTTGTGACGTCATCTATTGTATTAACACGGCTTACCCTCTATTGTTTTGTGTAATTTAAAGATTTTTAAACACGTCCCGAGGGAAATGTACATTTACTACATTTCACTGCGAACTGATTGTCCGATTAAGCGAAATATTTTTCCCGTCTAATATTGTGATGCCCTCGTCAGGCACGGACCTTTAGGATTTTTTGGGGGGTTGAGAGTTTTAGGGTTGCTGGGATTTTCACCCGAGTTGGGAAACATTTTGGACTGCATGTTAGGAAAAATTGTTGTTTGTTGAGGAAGTTTTTTTCCTAATGTACAGCGTCAGGGCTAGATTGTATTTTTTAACCCAGGTGCTGGTGTCAGAGATTGTTTTAGCATAGACTGACCCCAACCCTGAAAATCAAATAGTCAGTGCTTTTCTGGTAGGTTATGTTGTAGAAGCTGGTACATTGTAATTTCTATTTCCCTCACGCACAACTAGATTCAAAATATATATCTGATAAATACATGGAAATGTTCTATTTAATTTCGATCTTTTGTTTTCAAAAATACACATTGGTTACATTGAGGGGGGGTGCGGCACAACATCAAAAAATCAAATTTTATGATCTTTTAAGAGTTACCTCCTGTTATCAGTGTTAGTTAATAATAAATACAAAATTCTACATCCCACTGTGGTGAAAAGCAAAGTCATAGATAACGGATTTTCCAGCTGTGCTGGGATGATCTATTTCTTCCAGAATATTTGTAAGCAAGACAATTAAATGAAAAATCCGGTTTGTACACATTTTTCATGAATCCATATTATCTGTATCACTGCTCTGTTTATAAAAAAGATCTATGACAAAGCAAAACCTTGAAATATCATTGACAGGTGGTAATACTGAAAACGGGATCCCCAGTTCTCCATGTGTTAGAGCCCTGAGCCCTAGTGTTAGAGCCCGGAACCCTGTGGTGTAGCCCAGATCCCCACGTCAAAAAATGGTTGGAGCCTAGGGGTCCAGAGCCCATTGTATTCCCTAATCATTACACTCTTGAACTTAAAGTTTTTGGCAAATTTCTCGTTAAACAAGAATTTCAGTAGATCCTGACCTAAGCAAAGAAATAAAAGGACTTTAGAATTGTTTAGATTGTACTTAAAGTTAATATTCCTAGTTTAATTATTTAAATCTGTTACTGTTTAGGAAAAGGTAACATTAGGCCATAATGAAAAAAAATCCTAGATTCTCATTCCCTCTCGCCCCGATTTTTGAAACGCGTGAACAAATTTTATTTTGATTTTTTGGCAAATTTTTGTACATTTCTTTTATAATGAAAGCATTTTTCGAAAATTTTGATAAAAATATAAAGTAAAATTCACCCACCCGCCCAAAATTTTGAAAAAAAAAATGGATGATCCTGTAGTAGGAATAATCTTATTATGGCCTTATCTTAGAGTTTTATATATATTAGTTGTCGAAATGCGCATATGCATAATTTAAATTCACAGTAACTTCGGTATTTAGTCATTTGTACCACTGGGTCGATGCCACTGCTGGTGGACTGTTAGTCCCCGAGGATATTCACCAGCCCAGTAGTCAGAACTTCGGTGTTGACCTGAATGCCGATTCTATTTTAAACCTTACAATATCTAAAGTTTTGTAAATTTTGTTGAAAACTAAGGAGTATCTCCCTCATGCAAAGCTCTGTCCTTAGCTGATTTTGGCTTTAAATTTAGAAAATTGTGCTCCTCTACTTGCAGACTTGTTTTTAAACGAGACTTAATTCTTCAGCGTCTCGCAAAGGCTCATAAGATGCTAAATTCGGTAGTCTTACTTACTCACTGATGATGTTCTTTTCATTAATAATGCGTCTTTTGCTTAACTGATCCCATCAATATATCCCCCAGAGTTGGAAAAAGGGAAACAACAGAAATGACTAGATCTGAATCTTTTTCGACTTGCATCTTGGATACGACAAATTGACCAAAATGGTCATATCAGTGCTAAAACTATCTTTATTGTTCATTCCCTTTAACATGGAAAGTAGTATTCCTACATCTGCTTGCAAAATGTATATTTCACAGCTGATTGATTACGCAAGAGCTAGTACCAAGTATGAAAACTCTCTCATTAGGCATAGTTATCTTATTGATCAAGGCTTCAAAATATTCCAGATCATACGATTACCAAAGAAGTTCTTTAAAAAAAGGAAAAATTTGAAGTTTCGGTCCGAGCTGCGATTCCAGTTTTTTTCCTTAGTCCTGAGTCACTGTCTGCGGCCTTTACGTCGTAATTGTATATGGAGTTGTTACCAGACACTACCACAATTGAAATGAAAGTTTTGTGCTCATAAAACCGGGGTAGCCCACCATTTCTTTTGAAATGTCAAGTCAGGACCATTGCCATTTACAATTTTTTCCGACGGTTTTATGCATGCATTGTCTTTTTGTCCTTTAGATTTCGGCTCTTAACAAATCTGTTCCATAACTCTAAATATACTATTGAATTCTTGAATTTTTAAAAATATATGTCAGAATGAAATAAATGAAACACCAGATTGAACATTTATATATCAGACTTATTTAAAAGGTTGGCTGATTAGAATGTTTCGTTCAATACTTGTCATTGGGGTTTTCTCATAAACGAAATCTCACAGTTTTTGGCTGTGATCATGTATATTTATATTTATAAAAGAGCTTTCAAAACCCCCGTATAAGATTTCAAAGGTATACTGAAATTTTGAAATGATGAAAAGGATGCATGTACCATTCGGAAAATTAAGGATAAACATAAGATTAATTGTCCATTTAGAAATACCGAGAAATTTAGTTGAAATAGTAGAGAAATGAACATTTAACACAAATTATAAAGGGAATTTAAAACATGTCATAAATGTTATGAATAACTTAAATTGATGTGAGGCATCTGCGAGGAATTTGAAGTAAATTTTGAAGTTTAACCCAGCTGGTGTCACTATATGAGCCATAAATACCTGTTTTGTAATATTTCGTATACCAGTATTGGGCCATTTTCATGACTGGGTACACAATATAAGATGGAGTAACTGTGTAATGTACTTCCACGACATCAAGTGCAAGCTCTTTTTATACAATAATTTGTTATTGTTTTGGACATATATAATATGTGCATGTGTTCGTTGTTGCAACTGAAAGCGACAACTCTGATCGAGGTGGCTTATATAATAATTCGCAAAGGTTCCACAGCAACCTAGCTGCTCACTCCACCATCATAACAATTTGGCCTTTATTTAGATATGATTGCTTAACAGAATTCCAAAAAATAACTGCTCTTTGAGGGTGTCGAGAAATTTACCAAAATGGAACCAAACTTTTTTGAAATCTTACCATTGAAAATATTTGTTTGATTAAAGTTCAAAAATGCATGGTTGCTAATAAGAATTCCCCAAAAATTGTTTGTCTTTGAAAGTTTCAGGAAATTAACGCACGGAGCATTTGATTTTCAAAGGGAGGCCTGGTATTTTTTACACAAAAAAAAATTCTGGCCCCGATTTTTGTTCAAAAATTTCTTTCTGACCAGCACCTGGCTTGAAAAAAATTTGCATCCGACGTTGTCCATGACAAACGAAAAGCCTGGTTCATAAAAATTTCCTTGCATAGCGTACTTAGTATATCGGAAAATTGTTTTGACCAAAATTCATCCAAAAAGCATGATTGCTACCAAGAAAATTGCTTGTGTTTGAGAGTTTAAGGAAATTTACCAAAGTTTGAATCAGAACTTTTGAAATTTGCCATCGAAAAAATTTGTTTTGACTAAAATGCATCCAAAAAGCATGGTTGATGACAAGAATTTCCAACAATTGCTTATCCTTTCAGGAAATCTACCAAAATTAGAACCACATATTTTATTCTTAATTTTCAGAATTATGTTTTGTGAGAAAAAAATGCCCAAAATATTGACTGTGTGAAAAAAATTCAAAATTGTTAGTCTTTGACATTTTCAGGAAATTTTCTAAAAATGAAATCGCATTAAGATTCCGCAAGCTTTTTTGCATCTATAGACTATATGCAACAATTATACATCAAAATCAAATTCCCAACTCTGCTTAAACATTGTTGATATATGGACCTAAAGTGAAAATTTAGCCAAATTCGTTGATGCAGAAAAAATAGGTCGAGGTGACATAATTCTGGTATGGATATTGGTTACTACTTTATACATCTTTATTCTATTAGTCTCTTGTAATATCAAAAAAGAATCCAGAAATACATTCATACATACAAAACATAAAAAATACATAAACAAAGACACTATATACAAACAGAAGTGGGAGGTGAAATTAATTAGTAAGTAAAATGTTGATCAAATTTAAAGCTACTTTGTTTCAAATCTTTTTATATTCCATAAAAGCTTTAAACAATGCAAAATTGAGGGTAGAAATCGGAATATTCATAGTCACATTTTTATGGAACTGCCTTGAATATATAGCTATTTTACCACGGGGTTTGGATACGAAGCGTTCAGACAAATTAGACAAGTCACATTAGAATCAAGTACTGATTGACAAATCGTAAAATACTCTTGTATCGTTGACCCCCCTTTTTTTACTCATTTCTATTTCAATTTAAACGTTTAGTGTTTTACCTGAAATGCATACGACAGAAACCACAACGATTCAAACGATATAAGGATTTTTACAATTATACAATCCATCGTTATCATTATTTTACAATTGATATCTTCAAGTCCTCAAATGTGGCATGTGTAAAATTATTGACAAAATACTGTATGTTGCGAAACAGCTTATTATCATTTACAAGTAAGATTAACCATAATATATATGTCGGACTTGTGGAACACAAATAAAAATATGAAATCATAATAATAAATTCTAACAAAAAATTAACTACCCTCTTGCAATGACGTATTATTGGGAAGGATAAGCATTTTTTAATGGTTTGGAACTTATCGCGAGGCGCGAAATTTTGTCAAATTTGGGACCGAGTATATTTCAAGCATCAAAACAACATAAATATAATAATAATTGTAACAAAATTTGATTTGCCTGTGTGATAGATGCTGCACTTGTACCGATATGAACCGGAAGTGACCAAAAAATCAATGAAAATGTATTAGTTTGAAAATATCTTAATTTTAGACATTTTGTTTAAAACTAAAGAGTACCTCCCTCCTACGCCCTGTCCTTAGCTGATTTGTGGCTTTTCTATTTAGATCATATTTGTAATTTTGTTCTCATGAGTTTTCCACATATTACATTTATGGATTTCCAAATGTTTTGATTTGCTCAGCACTGAAGAGACATAAGTTGTTGAAATGCGCATATACCGGAACTAAATTCACAGTTACTTCGGTATTTTGTTATTTATTACAAATTAACAATGAAAGGATATGGAGTAAATGCACATGAGACAAAGTCTATACAAATACATGATTACATCAAACAATGGAACAACGCTTTTATTGTTGTTCATCATGTTAAAGTCACTATGATGCTTCAACAATGAGCTATGCTATGCTCATACCTCAAAGTAAGTTCAAGACGGATCCAAGCACCAGTTTGTGCGGAATTCATTGCTAAATGTCGAGCAACTCTACATCCATGTATCTTCTCATTTGTTCATGATTACGATGTTGTCAAAAAGCATTAGATTATCTGGCAAAGTGTTTTTTTTTTACAATTGCTGTCATCCCAAACTTAAACCTGGTATTGAAGAAAGTGCTTGCTATGATAAAAAAAAACTTTAAAAATGTAAAAAATGTGAAAACCATTTACCTTTCAGGAAAGCATCATTTACTAAATTCTATGCACATCTATTTAAATAATTAGCTCCAAAGTATAGATATCGAACGCCTCGCATCAGATTTTTAATTGTGATACGGATTGTTCCCTGCATTTTGATATTTTTAGTTGTGTTCCCATGCTCGGCAAATACACTAATCTACTGGGGCGTAACATTGTTGAACTGTTCAGTGCTGTTATTCGATCTGAAAAAAAGTTTAAGTCTCGAACATCTAATTTCGAGTGCCTAACTAGTATTGATTGATACTTTGACATGAAGGCTTCGGTTCCTATTACTCTTTCCTGAAATCCAATCTGAAATGCAGATGACTTTGACATTTTCTTACATTCTAATAATAGTAATAACTTTGCCCAGTTGATTTTATTTTCATGCACAAGGAATAACTGCCATAATATTTTTTCTTTATATATAACAGTCGAAAAATACAAAGAACCCGCACAAGATACATGCTTGTCAAGCAAACTAAGATGTTCAAAGTAAACACAGAAGTATAATCGATCGTGATGGCTTTTAACACAGATATACACTTTTTATCAATGCATTCAAAATTATATGAGCGCAATCTCGACTATACTTATGCAATATCTAATTGCAATTGCAAAGGTTACATTTAAATGCATCTTGGTACATCATGCCTTTTACAGATCTTGATGTAAATGTGACAATTTTCAAGATAATTACAACAATAGCATTTAAAATGTATGATATGTATAGGTAATTATTTGGTAAATTTATGAAATGACATTTGATCATATTCTTTCCGACTCGATGATTTGATTGCCCGGTCTTCTATATGGACATTTATTCCATTGATTAGAATTTCTGACAATCCTGTCAAAATAGTTGTACTATTACTGCCTGACAATGCAAAATCACTACACCCACTAAAGTCAATCTACAACATCATTGATGGGAATATCGAACTGACATGCATGAAAGCATTTTTCTATAAAGATTATTATAATAACTACGCATACATAAATGCAGTTTTGTACTTTTTTTATTATTCTCAGTTTCATATACAATCTAATTGTCGTGTGCATTATTGGTATAATTTCCATAAAATGAAATACTGGCGAAAAATTAGCATCAATTGTCTGTTCATTATTGTTGTTATGTGATATCCGCTATGATACTATATAACTTTTAATGAATATTGTCAGTATTCTTTCGTTTCCTATAATTATATTGTGTTTTACATTACGATGTAAATATTTGATGTAAAACAGAAATATGGATAGCACCAAACAAAGACTAAATGCAAGTGCTTAGAAACATCACTCAATCCAGTATGTTTACACAACAACAAAAATATCGAAAAAAAGAATTTTTGCAAGTGAAATAGAATTAAAAAGGGTAACACGAAACACCTACAATGACCGAAAATCATAGTCACATGCCACAATTAACCAAGGAACTGCACAAGAAAAATCCACAATAAAAAAACAAAAGACAAACGTAAACAACGATAGGAACTTGACTGAGAAAGAAGTCAAGAGAAAGTGAGAAAGAAGACTTCACTGGAATATATACTTGTTGATATGTATCACATCTTATTTCTTGGGGTAAAATTTTCTAGTTATGAAAATTGGAAATTATTTCACATTGTTATTGTAGTATTATTTTCATAATAATATTTTCATGTTTCACATTTTTATATGTTTTCGAGATATTTTCTCGAATACGGTTTGTTTCCGCAATAATTCGTCAATATGCTAATTTCTCAGTTTTTATGCTCTTTTATGTAGTAGGTTTGGACAGAATCTGAATAGAAATAGGATAAATAAAATATGCTTGCCAACAAATACGACTGTGATGCATCATGACCCAACATTCTGGGCTTTTGTGGGGGTTTAAAGCACGAATTTGCTATCTCGTACCTTTTCAAAAATTCTTTTCATCAATTTTATACCATTTAGCGTTTCATCAGCGTTTACACACATTTCGGTTTATGGATATCCAGGTGTTTTGATTTGGTCTGCACTGAGGAGACATGGGTTGTCGAGGTGTGCATGTGCGGAAACTGAATTCACAGTAACTTTTGTATTTTGTTATTCATTTCTGACAAATGCTACATTGTTACAATTTACACATACTTTTGCATTTTTCAAAATCTCCTTTGTTGGCTGAAACTCACAACATTCACTCTTTTTGTCACCTGTTTAACACAAAATGCTGAACATCCTCTCACTGTCAGCATTCGAGACGGCAAACCTGCCGACTTACATAGAGGAGGAAATTTTTCTTGCATATTTTGCAGTAGGGTTTAGGGTATAATATCCGAGGAATGCATCGTATTTATGTAGCCAAGAATACTCGATCTGTCAAATTGTTATTTGCAAGACTGTTTCTAACCTTATGCAAAGCCAACCCCTCCAAAAAAATCAGACAAAGCCATTATCCTAGTCGATCGACTCATTTTGACTACTGATGAAATATGCTCAGATGATCAAAATGTCCTACACTTTTATGCTTGATTTTACTACAATGAGTAGAGTTGTATCTATTTTTTTTCCTATTTGTTTATATTTATTTTATTTATTTTTTCTTATTTATTTTTATTTTTATTTTTTTTTTTCTTTATTTTATTTAATTTTACTTTTTTTTGTTCTTGTTGGCGGGTTACTTTGCTGGTGCAGTGGGCGACTATACCTAGTGGCGAAGGATCAGTTTTGACCTGCCAAATTCAGGACAGTTTGTAAATACAATGACATTGTATAGTGTGCAATGTAACCATCAAGTACAAGGAGTAATGGCATGGACATGTTTACATAACTTCTTAAGGAGTGAGACTCGGTGTCTCCATTGGGTAAACGTTTTACACATATTTTTTTAAACAAGATGTTTTTCAAACCCCTGTTAATATGGCCTTGCAAAGAATTTCATTAAAATATCCCCATGTGAATTAATATAGATTTAAATTTTATTTTACTTGCAAAAAAAGCAAAAGGGATTGGACACAAGTTATATAACATTAAATTTGTCTTCTCCCGGTATAAAGTTATATACACAAGTTCACAAAATCACGACAAACACAAATAATAATCAAATAACAATTTAGAATATAAAAAGACTAAAAGAAAAGCAGGAGATGAGTGAGAAATAAAAGAAGATGTCAGGAGAAAGGAAATCGAGAAAGTGAGAAAGTAATATATAATAATAAATACGATTTTAACAAACTGGAGAAATGAATTTTACAGGAAATAATGTAATTCGGTTTGTGTTTCTAATAAATAATTGTTAATTAATATGGAACGGGGAGGGTGTTTTTTGAGCTAAGATGACCCTTCAATGAAATCATCTCAGATGGCTTCATATTAACAAAAATTCTAAAAATCACTGAAATATACAGGATTAGAGCTACTTTAAAGCCTACAAAACAGAATTGAACATGCATCGCCGCTTTCGCTCAAAACCTAATTACAAAAATGCATAATATTGTTCTTCAAGGAATAGTAAAAGCTCACAAAATTAAAGATGCTAGACCCTTCAATCTCACTTATAGATACATTGATAATGTTTCTACCATTTATAATATCTTTTGCTAAATAGATCCCATCAATATATCCTCCCAATTAGAGTGAAAGACACAACAGAAACAGCTATATTACATCTGTTTTTTTTTACTTACAAAAGTTTCAAATACGACAAAATGGTTACCTCAGCACTAAAATGTATAACATGGACGACTTTGATTTCAAAATTATAAATTTCCCCAACATTGATAGTACTATTCCAACTTTTCCTGCTTATGGAGTGTATGTTTCATAGTTGATTTCTCACGCAAGGGCTTTCTCATTAGGTATATATATATATCTCCGACACTGTCTTGTCAATCAAGGCTTCAAAATTATTCGATCATTAAAAAGTTTTTTAATAGACATCAGTCCTTTGTGGGAAAAAATGAAGCTTCGGTCAGAATTATGATTCAAGAATTACTGAAATGGACATTTTTTTCACTGCTTACGACCTGTCAATACTGAGTTATTAATTTTGAGTTATCGCAATGGAAGATGAGGTTTATCCCGCCATAAAGCCGTCTTTTGAAATACCTGTACCAAATCAGAACCATTGCGGTTGACAATTCAAATTTTACGTTGGTTCTACACCTTCTTTTGTTTTTTGGCCCTTTAAATTACCCTCATTATTAATCGTAGTTGAACTTTAACCCTTGGTTCCTAAATTTGATTATATAGGGGACCATGACCACCTTTTTTAATCAGCAAAAAGGATCTTGATATACAATACAATTAAAATCTTTAGCTATAGATGCAGTCGTAGAAACTAAAACCAATATTTGGATTATTTTAATTTCTTAAGTTAATTTGCCGAGTATTATAATTTGAAAACTGTTTATGTTAAAGAGTGGAAACTTTAAATAATTTGATCTGAGGTTATCTTGAACTGGTTACCCCCAAAAACAACCTATTAAATGTCAATTATTTATACAAATTCTGGGTTTATATCTCGTATTAAATACAATTATGGTATACCAATAGAATGTCATTTTGTCATGTTCAATCTAATTTTTCATTTGTTTGATGATTTGTTTCCAAATGATTCAAAATAAATCAGATTGAAGAATTCCAAAGCCACAGACGTATAGATATAAACAAATTTGCTAAATACACGATCAACTATATTAGCGATTATATTATTTACGTCTAGTCTGTTCTAAAGAAGATCATAACACTTTCTCCTAAAACCTTGCATTTTGTGTAAGACAGACACAAACATTTTGGGGACATTCCATGTGTTTCATTTCGATAAATTTTAAAATACTTAGAATTTGTTGAAATAAAGTGTATGGTATGTGATAATTTAAGTTATTTTCGCTCTAACCAATATTAAGGTAACAATATAACAAGGATTGCAAATGAGAAAATTTACATAGCCATTTATACAACTAATTCTATTATTATAGAATGCTGCAATTTGATTTGTCAAATCGTAGCATTTCAAACAAGTTTTGGAGCACCAGGGTATTTTCCTGAAAATGTTGTCACTTTTAACCCTCTGTCGAGATATTTGCTTAGGAATTTACCATTTTTAATCCTCATTGAGACGCTTGAAGAAAATTTAAAATCAACTGCACTTGTGTGTTTTACAAGTCATTAAACAGATATACCATGTTTTGTCAAGAAATTTGCGAAAAATACCAGTCTCGAGAATGCAATTTCCCTCGCACGTTGGGCTCGGGAAATATATCATCTCTCGACTGGTAATTTTTACAAATGCCCCTCCCAAACATGATATATCTGTGTGAACGTCTTGTTGATTTTATGAAAGCAAACCTTATCTGAGGTCCTATAATTCAAGTAAAAAACATTGCTTTTATAATTTCTAATATTACTGCGATTTAACTGCGCCTGATATATCTCAAGAAATGTTCACTGAAGACAATACAGATATAACGTTCAGGTAAAGGATGCTCACTCTTGATAAACTCACCCCACTCCTATTTCATTGAGCGTGATAGAGTTCATGGTTTTTTTTTTTACATTGGTAGGCTTTCAAATTGAATCCCCTATTCTACACTTATCTTCAGTTCAGATGTAATTAAAACATTTTGGAAATTTTCAGAACAGACCGAAAATAAAAGTAATGTTTTGTTCTGACTCCATAGCTACTTTGCTTTGGCGAGTTGGATTTTCTGTGAAAACTTCAAACTTTTTTTAAACACGACATACTGGCATTGCAATTATTTTAGTGGTGTCTCCATTTTTTATGTTTTTGTATTTTCAAGTTTTGATGCAGATTAATTTATATTTCATTATCTATTTTCGATCAGTGCACGTTTTTCTACCAATAATAGACATATACTCCACATATTCTCTAAGAAAACAAATATTTGTTAGTATCATCGAGAATAGCTCTTGCTGTACAGCTAAAGCTAGAACTAGCATGGCTTGCCCAAACACAAAGTGCTAATAAGGGCATGTTACCTTGATGTAATAGTAATTGTGTAAAAGTTATAAAAATAACTTATTGCTGTGTTTCATTGTATGCTTAGACAGTTGAGTAACACATATCACTGAGCTAATACTAAAGGCCTGTTTTTTCTAATTCTAAAACATACCCGCCATCTTGAAACATGCTTGAACATGGTCTTAACCACGGTTGAATGTTTGATTAACCATTTAACCAAATGGTTGAGAGATAAAAATAATAAAACACTGAAACAAAAACCAATGTTTAACCAGGTTAATGTTTTAGAATAAAAAAAAACAGGCGTATAATCATCGTATTACAAACCAGTGTTACGTTTTTCTCTATGACAAAAAAAATGGTATAGCCGTGCTAAACTACCCGAAAGGATGAAACAAGCAACATATTTCTTCATTAACTCTACTCTTACAATCAGCAAAAGATAACGTAGTACAAAAGTATGTTAATCGAGATTCGGCAAATTGAAAATTTGTACAGGCGTTTGGCTGGTTCTGACTTACCCGTGCCTTTTCATTTTATCTATAGGTTTTTAAGCGGGGAATATTTTCAAAATCTTAACCAAAGTTTGCTTTGGATTCAAAGTCAAGAGCAACGAGCATGCAAAATATTGAACTTACTGTGAAGTATGAGCAAAGCTCATTATTTAAGGCCTCATGGTGACTTCAAAATGGAGAACAACAATAAAAGCTTGTTTTTACAATGTTTTTGTAGAGACTATGTATCATGTCCATTTACTCCATATCCCTTCATTGATTAATTAGGGAAAACCGTGTTGAATTTATTGATGATGAAGTTATTTTAAGTCGTAGTATTTCTGTATGAATCTTTGCTAGCCACGATTCCCTCCAAAGACGAGAGGGCAGATCGTAACGATAGGCTAGCGAACATGTGCATGCAAACCTTCATATTCCAGTTAACCAAACAACGCTTTTATAATCAATCTTATATTCTCCTATCACAGATCTTGTTAAGTATAGGTTACATTAAGAAGGGTAGGGAGAATTAAGGTTCTAAATCTACTTTTATAAGATTAAATATGTATTATTTTTTTTAATACATCGCACACAGATCGTCGTTAGTATAGGTCAATAAATAACGTTAAAAATAATTTCCCTCAGTTAAGAAGGACTGGGAGATTTCAGAGCCTTAGCCTTACATTATAGGATTTAGAATGTAGGTATTTCAAGTAGGATATTGTACGCAGTTAATTGAAAGTATAGGTCAATATGTAGCGTTAAGATTCCAGATTAGAAGGAAGGGCAGAGTTCAGAAGCTATACTTACCATTATATGATTTACATTAAAGGTATTTTTTAAACACTGAACGCATATAGTTGTAAGTATGAAGAGCGGGGGAATTCACATGTTCAAATATAGAATTAATTCTCGTAATTAAGAATAGAGGCATCAATGTGATTGTCGAAAACATGATCAGTAAAGTAAAGTTCATAGCATTAAGATGTATTTGTCTCGGGTTAGGGCGTAGAACATTTTGACCAAAGTTACTATTACAAAAATTTACAATTAAAGATATTTTGGGGCTTTTTGTAAATATTGTACGTATTGTCATATATGACCAATTTAGTATGTATCTACATGTACAGTTTAACGAATTGTTACAGGAAATTTTCGAATCTTACAAACGCACTAGTAAGACTTAATTTTTTGATTTTGTTATTGTGTAGAGGGATAAAATGTAATGACTAAAACGGATTGGCGATACTTTTGGTTACTCTCAAACAGAGACATCGTTTTTTGTTTTTTNATTGTCAAAATTTAATTGTCATCATAAGTAGAACTTATCAGTACAACTGTATAGAAAATAATACTAGGTGTCTAATCTTGTCTGTTGTACAGTTTTATTGCCTAAACCTTCAAATTTTACTGATAGAAGATAATTATCCTATGTAAATATAGATAAAATGTCCATTTTAACATGAAACTAATTCTCTTTTATAAAATACTTAAAATTGCCTGCACAAAATCCAGGTTTTTATTTGTATCTTAAAATATTGAAATAAATGAAAGTCAGATATTTTGAAAGGGAAGATTTTCTTTTAACTTCAGTATCAGCATTTAGTAATAATTTAGAGATGATTTGTAATTTTCCTGAAATTGTGAAAAAAAAAAATGCACAGTCAATTTGCATGAAATTTTCGTAAAAGTCATTTGCATCAAGGATCTTTTATTTTCCAGTTTTTGTTGGAAATTGAATTTTAGGTTTTTCCTTTAAAAGAAAATTAATGAAGCTGTGTTTTCAGCAATGTTATGACATAGTAATTTCTTTTATACTACATATCAACGCTTAATGCATGCCTATGATCATATATAGGTCTACATGCTTCTGTGAAGCAATTTAGTAACATAGGGCTAATTTATGCAGATTCTTGTTTTGTATAAAGAACAGTGGTGTATGCCTCATGATGATTTCTGAATAGAATTCAAAACCCTAAAGATAATAGTATTTCTTTGAATACTAGATCTAAAATCATACCGTGAGAATTTTTTCAATTTTTTTTCCTGAAGTATACTGAGACATTTTTGTTTCGCAATGCCAATTTAAAGAAAATTGAATTATTGTAAAATTTTGGGTTATTCCGGGTTTACTACCTTAAATGCTCACCAGATCATCTTTACTACATTTTCATGATTTTTATGCTCTTTTACTTCTTTTGTTATTATTATTATAGTAACAAGTGTGGACATAGACTTCTGTTTAGGTTGCAGAATTTATGCAGGTAAAATAAACTCTGTTAAGACTGTGTTTTAAAGCCTAAAAACCTGTACAATTTAATATAAAAAGGATAAATGAATCAAAGCGTATTTTATCATTTATGTATCATTCAATTCATTTTTTAATAAACTTTATCTGCTAACGTGGGATGTTGGAATATGTAAGCAATGCAGAAATATTGAGTAAATGCAAATGTAATAAAGTCTTCACATAAACATGCTTAAGCAATGAAAACACTTGAACCTGGCATGCATTAAAAGTGTAACAGTGTACAGACAATGCTACGCCCAAGCTGAAATATTGCGCCATTTTTATTTACCCTTTTCTATGTAGGAAGAATTTGATATACATGTAAATATTTAGTGCTAGTGTTACAGAAAATGTTGTGCGGTTATGCGGATGTAAACTTCTACTGGCTGATTAACCACCTGCTAAATAACCATGTCCGCCCTACACAACAAGAAAATCAATAATCATGATAATGTAGTGTTTCACCTAGACCAAAGTCATTCAAAAGCGTACATATAAGAATTGTACATAAGGACAAAATTCACAAACATGCAGAAAGCATGGATAAATAAACATATCGAAATTAAATACTTCCACGTTATGTAACACTAATTTCAGCCTGATATTTACATTAAAAGAATTATAATATGAAATACATCTATACCTTGAATGACATGTAAATTATATGAAATTTTTTATTTGCATTCATTTTCCAAGGTTTTCGCTCCATGTATTATGGAAACGCCATTTACAGGTTCAATCTTTTTACAACATGAAAAATCAATAAATCAATCGGCTGTGTATTGATCATGTTACGCGGTCAGTATGTGTAGAATTGTGTAGTTAAATGTAGAACATTACAAGTTATCATGCATTGAACCAACTAATATGATTATTTAGATAGTGTCGAAAATCAAGCGACCTTCAGGTCGCGCCGTTCAACCATTTTCGACACTATCTAAATAATCATATTAGTTGGTTCAATGCATGATAACATTTTTGTGCGGTTATGCAAACCTGTTTGTGTTTAACTAAGAAAACGATAATTACAAAATGACCTACATTAAACTACATGATTATACACATAAACGCTATGTCGACTGACCGCGTACTCTGGACAATACACAGCCGAATGATGTATTGATTTTTCATGTTGTATAAAGTTTACATGGCGTTTTCGTAATACATGGAGCGAAAACCTTTGAAAATGAATGCAAATAAAATATTTCATATAATTTACATGTTATTCCAAGTATAGATGTATTTCACATTTTAATTTTTTACTGTAAATATCAGGCTGAAATTAGTTTAAATTACGTGGAAGTAAACTATGTTAAACTTTAATTACGATATGTTTATTTATCCATGCTTACTGCATGTTTGTGAATTTTGTCCTTATGTACAATTCTTATATGTACGGTTTTGAATGACTTTGGTCTACATGAAGGTGAAACACTACATTATCATGATTATTGATTGTCATGTGTAGGGCGGACATGGTTATTTAGTAGGTGGTTAATCAGCCAATAGAATCCAAGTTTGCATCCGCATAACCGCACAAACTGATTTTACTACGGGTTGGCCCTATATGCGAAATATTTTACTCTGAGCTAGAGCTGGGGGTAAAATATCGACATAACATGCCTACATGTGGTAAAATCAGTGACCTACTAGGTAAAGACGAAATTGCTGTTCCGCCAATTGAACTTACTACGAGAACTGAACAAATGTATATAAATTTGATATTTTGTATCAAATAACTAAATACCGAGGTTACTGTGAATTTACTTTCTGTATATGCGCATTTCGACAACTTATGTCTCTTCAGTGCAGCAGATAAAATCTAAATGTTTTGAAGACCGAGATAGAGAAAAAATAACCAATATGATCTAAATGTAAAGCCAAAATAAGCTAAGGACAGAGCTATGATGTGTGGACATGAAAGCTAATAACAGTAGAAATATGTATATGCACCTTTTCGTATGAGAATCATTATTGGAACAGCCTTGAATATATTTGAAAAAGAAAGGAAATGGGGTAAATGTCAAGGAGACAATATCCCATATCCAGGTTAAAACGACCAAAAACAAAACATCTAGGGGTCACCATATGGTCTTCAACACAGTGAGAACCTCACACCATATAGTAAGCCCTAAATGGCCCAAAAAGGTAAAAAAGTGAATAAATAAATAGAAACAAACCACATCCAATAACCCAAATATCAAGAAACTAAAATTTTATAAGAAGAAACCCGCGGTTATTTTACCCCGGGTTTGGACACAAAGCGTTTAAGAGGCGTCATATTTAATTTATAATAATGAAAATACAAAATTCTTAAATACACGCCCAGTTGTCATTCGATATATCCATAAAAGACCGTCCATATTAAGTCGATATATATGATATATTACATAACCAAGTTTTGTGAATGTGAGTCGTGCTTTTTAACCTCAGAACGCACATTTTCACACACTTTATACTTATATAGTCACATTTGAATGACTGTTGAGGAAAGACTTTAGTTTGAAACGCAGTCTAATGCATCGTACTGGTTTCAATCTTCACAGATCTAACGGAAGTCTAAATTAAAATTCAGTTGC
This sequence comes from Modiolus philippinarum, assembly GCA_002080025.1. Taxonomy (NCBI): domain Eukaryota; kingdom Metazoa; phylum Mollusca; class Bivalvia; order Mytilida; family Modiolidae; genus Modiolus; species Modiolus philippinarum. The sequence continues at coordinate 87,576 of MJUU01016330.1, read as the reverse complement.
ATATATAGACAAAAGAAATTTAATCATAGAAACGTGAGTAAATTTCTTTTGTCTATATATGCATTGTATAGACATCTATATTTAGATGGATTAAACAAACTTGCAAAGAAAAAATAAAAGGAACCAACCACAAGGACCAAAAATCACAATCACAGGCCACAATTCACCTTCAAACCACTCAAAAAAACATCTATATAAAGGCAAAATGCAAACATACACAACGATAGGAACACGGGATAGCTTTGTAAATCAAGTGTTAGAGTTAAACCGGTTAATGGGCACTCTACCTTCCCTTTATCTACCCAGTTTCACTATTGTATGATAAACATACAAATAAAACCTAATATAGCAATTAACACTATCTTGAAAAGGAAAAGAAAAAAAAAACACAAAACGTAATTTTTTAAGACGAGTCAAGGAGTGTTCGTCGCTAAGCTGTCGGCTAGCTTAAGGAGCCTCCTAGTCTGCTGTAAAAAACTGTTGCATTACGGGTTAAAAATCATACTCAAACTCCCTGAAGGGTTTGATAAAGAATAATCATGTATTTCAGTAGACTTCGGCAGTATCAGTAAGAGGCCAATATACTTGTAAAATCTTCAGGTCATTGAATCCCGAAGACAATTTAATTTATTATTGCAGAATATCCTGTAAATATCTACTATTCAGTAAAGAATTTAAGTTACTTCCCAGTTTTCTGGATTTTTTTATCAATTTTAGGCATTTTTTTACAACATTTCCGTTAAAACGAGGATGAGAAATGTCCTTAGTAATAAGCTTTTTTTGGATCGCGCAATATTTCGATATCAAATGTTCACATCTTCTATAAAACTTCTTAAATGTGTAAAACAATTTATCAAATTTCTAACCGTGTTGCAAACGTTTGGATGTGATGGTAAGGTAACGTTCATTAAAGTCGTCGAGAGTCGAACAGACGCGTGCGAATCGTACCAATTCAGATATATATTTTGTGCACAAATTGTAGTTTTATACGAATTATAGTTTTTTTCAAAAACTTTGCACAAATTATAATTTGCATTTTCAGTGTGTACAAATTACAGTTTGCACAAAATGGGCATGTAAAAATTATAATTTGTACAAAATGGGCATGTACAAATTATTATTTGTACAAAATTACTTATAATTTGTACAAATCTTACATTATTTGCTAAACTTTGCCTGAATAACAAAATACCGAGGCTACTGTTAATTTATTTTCTGCATATGCGCTATTCGAAATTGATGAAACAACGACAGTAGAATACCGAAGGAATAAAGGAGTGCATGGAATTTACAAAATTGAAGTCAAAAGACATGGCCAAAACCAGAACACAGAAAACAATGACGTTAGACACAGAAAACAATGACGTTAGACAGATGCAAAGCACAGAAATAGAAATCACAATATTCAAAACAAAGGCACTCACAGTGTGAACTCCAGTGATGAAATGATGAAAACATGGCTTTAGCATGATAGAGCATATATTCACATAATTCCACTTAATTGTGTAAACTAAATAGTTATCAGAGCAAATCATGAACCATGTCAAAAAAATTACGCACAAGAACATAATTTCATTTTATACAGTCAAACATCCATAGTTCCAATGCAGACTTTCTTAACCATTTTTTTTAGAAAACAATGTGGCCACGCTTTTACCTGTTACATGTTTTTGTGAGTTTGTGTTTTGCTTGGTGAAATCTATTCAAGATGATGTATAACAAATGAAAGGACATGGAGTAAATGCACATGAGACAAAATCTCTGCAAATACATGATTAAATCAAGCAATGGAATAACGCTTTTATTGTTGTTTTTCATCTTGAATTCTCCATGAGGCCTTAACTATGAGCTAAACTCATACCTCCGAGTTAGTCCAAGACGACCCCTAGCACTGATTTGAGTAGAATTCATTGCTAAATACGGAGCAACGCTATTTCCATGTATCCCTTTTGTTATGGATGTGCGGTTGTCAACAAACATAAAATTAACTGGCAAGGTGCTCTTACAACTGCTGTCATCCGTTGCCCGACAAAAAATTTCGTAGAAGACAATCACAAGATATAAACAATTACAGTAGTCAATTGGAAGAAAACTTGGCATATAAAACAATGAGATGTGGGCAGTATAAACAGAAAAAAAACATTTGAAAATTTCAAAAAATTGAAATGCCAAAGTTTGAAAGTATGATATTGTATCCAAATGACATATTTTGTGAAAAAAGTACACCATAACTGAAATGTATAGAGAGCATGCATCTCTCTCACAGGAAATCCTTGTACAGACTCCACACACCTGGAGAGATAAATTCCAGTCTTAAATTAACAATGAAAGAATATGGCGTAAATGCAAATGAGACGATGTTCCTACAAATACATGATTTAATCGAGCAATGAAACAACGCTTTTATTGTTATTCTTCATCTTGAAGTCACTTTGGCCTTCTACAATGAGTAATGGTAATACCTCATAGTAAGTCCAAGAAGTCCCCTAGCAACGTTCATTGCTAAATGTCGAGCAACGCTACATCCATGTATTTTGACGAAAACAGGTCCTGTCAGAACTAATTTCTTTGACCATGTCAAACAAAAGTTCGGTAAGTTTTTCAAGGTGTTAAATTAAAGTGACAACAAAAGTCCGAATCAATTACAGGTAGAGACCAGTAAGGAAAATCCGTATAACATACGACACAATAATAAAAAAAACCCAACTCAACACAGAACATTGTTGGCAAGCCGTCATATTCCTGACTTTGAACGGGCATTTTATAAAAAGAATTAAGATTGACAATTTCCTTACAATACAACAGACAAGCTAGCCAACTTTTGTTTAACATGGTCAAGGAAATTAGTTCTAACTGGACCTGTTTTCGTCGATCCCTTCCAAGGATGTTGGAGCAATGGAAGTTTGACTGTACAAATGACATTTCTGTTCATGTGTATTATTTTTATTGTCATGGTTTATGAATACATGCTCTTTAATACTAAAAACATGTTTTCATTAATTTCATCATTTTAAACAAAGTTTAGCAAATGATCTAATTTTATACAAATTAAAAGTGATTTTTGAGCTATTTTTGTACAAATTAGTTTTCTAGCTGCCCCCAGTTTCTATCGCTGTTTAGATTTGCCTCTTAGCTTTCAATCTATCTATTTCTTATTGTTTGTCATGGGATCTATGATTGAAATTTTCAGCCATTTCTAATATTCATGTTGCTTTCTTTAGTCATGGTATATATACAGATGTTCGTAGATAATTCCAAAATAGGGTGATGTTAGATGTTCATTTGTTTTCAGAATTGTATTCATTTACTATTGTAAAGTTAAAATACAAGTAAAAGTTTCACACTGGTACCAAGTTACTAAAACTGGAAAAAGGTGTTGCCTGAGTAACATCAGATCATAACATCGTCCCTTTGTTGCCTGGGTAACAACAGCAGATAAAATCGTCCCATTTGTGCCTGGGTAACAACAGATGGTAAAATCATCCCAGTAAAAGTAATAAAAAGCCTCTCCGACGTGCAGAGAGAAGGTATAAAACCGAGGTGGACTTTTTCCTATGAATGTAACCAAAAAGAATTTACATATACATAAAATTTGAAAACTAGGTTTACAATGGCCGGACGTTATCAAATGGACAAAGTGCGCCTAACTTCAAAGAAGGTACTAATAAAGAAATATAATTAAAGAAATATAGATCGTATACTTTTTGTTCAAAACCAGATGTAGCTAAGACAGTTGTGTTTTAATTAGTAAGCACCTTCAGCTCTACGCAAACTAGTATCTATATTGCTAGATTGTTGGTTGGACGATAAACAATCAGTTATATATAAATGTATACAGCAATCGTTTTGTTAGGTGAGGCGGATGATCATAATTTCATTTTCCGCTCACATTTAGTTTTTAATAGTAATTGCTAAGCCAATAAAGTGAAGTTATGTTTATTGATCAAGTTATAACTCTTCTATTACTGTACTTGTAAAGTTGGTTAAATCAACAATAATGCTGTCAAGTGGTATTTATAAAGTTATTTCAGAAAAGTACGCACTACTTTAGCGCATGGTATCTATGTATAGCAAAAATATTCGTAATTTCCGTAATTTTGATTCTTATTTTAAAGTTAAAACCATAAAAAGTCCATGCTCCACCTATGTTAAAACTATGTAAAGGTCATTCATATTGATCATAAAAGGTTTGTGGATTTTTCTATAATTCTAAATCTTACCAATGATAGCAAAACATAACTATTAACCTTAAAAATATCGACATCGATATAAAAATAAGTTTGCATGACTTTACAGATAAACTGCACGCAATACAAACATGAGAATCGTGTTCCTGTCACATTTCATAAATACGTCCACAAAGGGTTATCTCTTTGTGAATGAGCAAATAGTCCGTTTAACTGAATTCCTACAGTATTTACAAAAAGGTGAGTGAAATTAAAAAGAACGCACGGATTAAATTCGAATATAAAGGCCCAGCCAATTGCTAGATGACAATAACCATATACCTGCTATGATTTATTCTATAATTCTAACATGAAACCACGGCAATCATGACGAATGGCCATGTGAAAATATTCAATAACCTTACGAGACACGTCACAACAGTCTTAACACTGAAATAGATGACGTCATGATATGTTTTGTGTAAAACTTCTGTATTGGTTGTCGTTAAATTGTACACCATAGGACTAATAAAAGATTAAAGATGACCCATAGAAAGGCCGAGAAATAGTTCACAAAAATTGTCTCCCCTGTAAACTTGTATACCTGTCATCTCCTCAAATAAACAAGATGTGTGATGACACAGTCATGGTAAAAAACAAACAAGTTTCTAACATTTGCGGTATTTTTTACATTTTACATACAATGTATCTTATGCTGAAACAATCGCATTATGGTACAGATATATGAGAAATATACAATTGTAGTTGATTAATTTATAAAACATTGTTTTAAAACCAAGTCTATGTGATAGTCAAATTTATGACAATAAAGAAACAATTCTAGCCATCCTCAAAGGGCATGGGCGCAAAGAAAATTTAAAAAGTATTATTTAATATATAATTATGCATTGTATAAACCACATGAATTTTATTTCTGTATATGACCTTTTTCAGGATCCACTTTTTTCAAGGTTTTAAGTAGGGAGAAAATTGACTTTTCATTATATTTTTTAGGAAATAAAAAATTGACCGTGTATGGGCTTTTATTCGCGAGAAACGCTACAATGGGCGGACTCAAAAATTTGCACATGGATTAACAAGGATATTGGCAATCCGTATGCAAATTTTGGTCAAAATCTAAAGAAGCGCTTTTGAAAGACAGACACTAAATTGATCTTTTATGCCAATTTTTTTATTGTATGTGCATCTATATGTTCAGCTGTGGCAATCTATGATTGTTTTTATAGAAATTCAAATGATAGGGATGAAAAATATTAATATTTTTTTCATTTGAAATAACTTTTATAATTATGCATCTATGGTAAACAACCCAAAAAGTAACATTTCTACCTCATTTAAACGAGAGCTCAATTTCTATTGTTTTATTTCAACCACTTCCCCGCCTGTAGATATTGAGACCTAATCTATTGAAAGAAATATAGAAATTAATCTAACACTTGATTATACAGTGTTATGTCTGCATTATCGGAAAGTTTACATCGGGTATTTTCTTATCCGTGAAATGTATAAAAACAACTTCTATAACTGCAACCAAGATATAGCATTCCACGCTTGAATTACACATTTCAAATTAAAAAA
>MJUU01016330.1:55941-81429 GCA_002080025.1 Modiolus philippinarum | reverse complement strand
ACCCCAAAAGAGCTTGCTACAAGGGTTCTTTAACGTGCAGGAAGCGTGGCGTTTCTTCCAACACGTGGACCTGAGTTTACATCCCATCCGAAAGATGGGTTGTGTATTTATCAATCCCGCACAACCACGGAATGGGTCCTATTTCTATATCCCGGGGTTCCCTCTGGGTCCTCTGTTAGGAAGACTCATACTCCAAGCTCAGAGGATGCTGCGGGCCTATTCATAAGCCGGGACCGCGCACGGCGGAAAAAAAATGAAAGAGTACCAACAAAACGTTTTCAATTCCTTGTAAACTTTCAAGGAAAAAAAAATTGCAATAGACATTGAGATAAATATATGTTTTTTACAAAGGAACCAACAAGAAAACATTTTTGACAATCACAGACTTTATACTAGGAAGCTAAGCAAAGTGTGAATCGGAATACAACTCCAAACTTTTTTGGCATTTTTCAGATCACAGACTTCGTGCAACAATTCTACAAGTAAATTAAATTCCTTAATAAAATTATTTCTTTGTGTTAAAAATTGTGTCGTGCACCAACATATTGTCAAAAATAAAAGATTTTATGCAAAGGCCTCAAATATTATAAGTCTTTGACCAATTTCTGAAATTGAACAAAGTTGGAATTAAAGGTAAAATATGGAATAATGTGTCAAGGGGCACACGGATGCCCCGCCTTCTTAAAATCGGACCCTCCCCAAATCATTAAAGCCATATCTATGTACAATATATATATATATATATATATATATTTATCAAATTATTATAAAATAGGATCTGTCTCCTGTGATATATAGGTATTGGAACTGGTTTGGTTTTGATATAATGCAGAGTTCCCACAAATAATCTGAGAAACAATCTTACAAGTAATAGTTATCTTTTTTAAGCAGCTGTGACATTGACTTTGGGGGTACCAACCCAAATATCGATAGGGTTTTGTGTAGTAATAAGCAAGCATGTGACCAAGTTTCGTTTTGATCCAATGCAAGATACTCAAGTTATCCGGAAACCAAAATTTAATTGAAATTTTAGTCTATTTTTAGCAACTGTGACCTGGACCTTAGCGGTACCAACCCGGAAATCGATAGGGTTCTGTCTTTGGTGATAAGTAAGCATATGACCAAGTTTGCAGGATACTATAGTTATCATCCGGAAACCAAACTTACAATGAAATTTTTGTCTATTTTTAGCAACTGTGACCTTGACGTTGGGAGTACCAATCCAAAAATCCGCAGGAATAAGTAAGCATATGACCAAGTTTGGATTTGATTCGATACAGGAAACCGAAGTAATTATCCGAAATTGAAAATTTTATAGAAATTTAAATCAAGTTTTAGCAACTGTGACCTTGACCTTGAGGATACCTATCAATAGGGCTCTGTTTTGTGTGATAAATAAGCAAGTGACCAGGTTTGGTTTTGATATGATGCAGAATACTCAAGTTATCATCCGGAAACCAAAATTTCATTGAATTTTAGTCTATTTTTAGCAACTTGGACCTTGACCTTGGGGTATCAACCTTGAAAGCAACACGGTTTTGTCTTGGGTAATAAGTAAGTTTGGCTTTGATTCAATGCATGATACTCAAGTTATCATCCGGAAACCAAAAACATGGACGTACGGATCAGGGTAAACCTTAACGCCACGACCGCCTAGCGGGAGCATAAAATATTATGGACATTTGAACCTCTAAAGTCAAAAGACAAAAAATTCTACAAGAAATTTAAAATCCTATATATTGATATATACATGGAAGATGTCAAGTTTGACCTCTTTAAACTTCTCGTTCTTTCACCTGGACCAAAAGCAAAAATTTCAACACGGCGGGTGTCTTATAAGAAGCAGGAGATGCTTACTCTATCGGTGCACCTGATCTCACCCATGGTTTTTTATTGGGTCCGTGTTGTTCATTTTTGTATATGTGCGTGTCTTCATTTTCTTTTCTGTGCCGTGCTCATGTTATGTCTTTGTTTCTTTGTTTTTCCGACGTTGTCATTGTCCTTGGATTGTTCTTTTTAGACTGACGGTTCGGTTCTCACTTACTTCCAGACTCTAAGCAACAATTACAAGGAGTTAAAGTCACAAAAAAACCGGGGTTAACATTATCTTCAAATTTACATTCAAACGTGCAGGGATAATTATGAAGGAAAAAAACTTATGAATCATCTTTGAATTTTACAATGTATATTCTCCCTAATCATGAATGGGTAGAGTAATCTCATAGCTAGGTTTATAATTTTGAAATCTTTCTCATCTTATTTGGTCTCAAGTCTAGATATCAGCTATAGTAAACCGTGAGAAATAAAGCTAAATGTTGTACTGGGAGTTTCCTCCATGCATTTATTTGTAGTATTTTAAGCCGTTTGATATCACCAAATATCTAATTTGTAAAACAGCAGAGGATTTTGTTGACGTCAAGAAATTTAATCAACTGATCAAATTCACATTGCTTATACAATGACATAATATGGGATAAAAGGGATCATCACAGTCAGCAAATACAATTTACACCACATCCGCTTTCTTAGTCTGTATCTAAATAATTCTTATTATTAGTAGTATTGTCGTGATGGATAGACTGCCCAAGGGCATGAATGCTGTCGTCATACACACAAATAATAAACCCATATAATATCGTCTTCATCAATCTTTTAAGGTGACGTTTGGTGATAAACGGTTATAATACATCGGCAAACGAATACTGAAGCAAGAACGAGGAAAGAGGAAATTCTAAAATCATAAATCCAAAAGCACGGTTATTCACAGCAACACGAATTGAGATAGTATGACAAAGACAAAACAAATAAAGCAAAATGAACACGAACGCCACAAAACTAAAGCACTAGAACTGTCAACCCCTATAAAACAGGTATCATCAGGTGCTCCGGAAGGGTAAGCATGATAAATGGTTCCGAGTTTGACACCAAAATTCATATGATCGTGTGATAAGCATTTGAAAAACTGAATAAAAGGCATAGCTAGTTTATCAAGCAACAAGTTATAAGATGCCAAAATTCAATCCTTCGATTTGAAATTTGATCATTTATGTCTCGAAAATGTGGTAAATTTAAATTTCTTGTTAGTAATATTGGCAATTTATGTTTTAACAATGCAGTAAATTAAGTCATGTAGATATGGATTTTGACAATTTATATCTGGACAGTGCGGTAAATTTGCATTAACAATGAAAGAATATGGAGTAAATGCATATGAAATAAAGTCTCTAAAACGTGGTAAAACTTAGCAATGTTACAACGCTGTTGTTGTTCTTCATCTTGTAGTTATCAGGAGGCCTTCAACAATGAGCTAGTGACTTCAAAGTCAGTCCAAGACGACCCCCTAGCACCAGATTAAGCGGAATTCATTGCTACATGAGGGTAATAACAAAATAACCGAATAGAGTTGTCAAGAGCCGAAGTCCATGAGACAAAAAGACAAATCAGAGTGCAACCAACGGAAAGACCGCAATGGTCCTGACTTGGTACATGTATTTCAAAGAAATGGTGGGTTAACCGGTTTTATGGTGCACCAAACCTCCTCTTTCATTGCTGAAGTATCCGGTAGCATTTGCAAACTACTGTAAATTTTCACCCCAGAACTAAGTAAAAATGGTGTTTTGAGAAATGTGTCGGGTGGTTGATTGGTCAATGTCAAACAACGCTTCTTCCGTGTTGTTTTTTTACCCATTGGATCATCAACAAACGTAAAATAAAAAAGTGTTTTTACATCCATTGTCTTCAGAAGTTCTGATAGTTTGTATTCAGCAAGTAAAATACGATCAATAGTCAATCTAAATGTAAATCGAAGATCAGCTAAGGACAGAGTTAAAGCCGCAGAGGTATCTCCTTTGTGATGTATTCCTTGCCCCCAATTTTAATAACACGGGGGATCAAGTATACATTATCACCGCGTACAACTGTTACCGCGGGAGAGTCGTCAAAACGACAGGGAGAGTCGTCTTAAACGAAGGGGAGAGTTGTTTTCTCTCGCTTCGGAGCAGACACACTGGTAAAAAATGAGAATTTGCGCTTATTTATAATGTTCGCGTGTACATAATAAATATCGCACGGAACATAACGATAAGCTTGGAATATATTCACCTCAAATTTACTCACCAAGTGCCTGTAGATTTCTTAAACACTCTGACCAATTTCCACGATTTGATATTTTTTCTGCAACCTGATATTTCGAGGTTTGTTTTCTCAATGAAAATACACGTTATCGTTACCATACATACATACGCAAGTTAATCCGCTGAAACTCTACACGAAACACCCTAAGATCCACTGAAGAATATTGATATTAAAAAAAATTCAGGTCAATATTTGGATCGGCGTGGCTGTAACGCAAAGGAGAGTCGTTTCATATTTTATGAGAAAGCAGGGGAGAGTCGTCAAATTTCTGTCCGTGTCTGTGTATCTTACACAAGCAACCACAATGATATATATATTTTCATACATTTGTTCTATGACAAGCAATTAAACATCTTAAAAACCAGAAACAATAAAAGGAAAAAGAAATGAAGAAAACGATCCCATGTTACATACTACAAATATAAAAATAAACAAATAAATTAGCTTATTATTTCAATATGATGACCACATTATCCGAAACTAATCGTGCTTGGAGTCCTCAAATAAGCAGACACATATTACATATAATAACTTCATATATCAAACAATTCAACTATATTTGTTTAAGCTTATTCTAGTATTTTGCAATGAATCACTATTTAAAAAGTATGGCATGGTATTTTTTCCTCAAACTGTTTAATTGATTTGCAAACCTTCATATTATAATTATATGGTAAGCTGTTCCAAATTTTTGAACCAGAATATTAAAAAAGGTTTTCTTCAATGAATATGTTTTTGGTTTCGGTAAATTGAACGTAAACCATAAGTAGTGTTATCAACAAAATGAGCATTTTCATGCAAATCCGAAAGCACCATATTATTTAGTGACTTATATACAAGAAAAGCTTTTTGATATTAAAATCTCTTTTCATTATCCAACCATGTTAAAGAATCAATCAGCAAAGAAAAGATATATAACTCTTGCTAATTTTTATGTTTCTATTCTTTTTTCAATCCTATTTGTGTTACAATTTCTCCAAATTATGCAACAATAATCAAGATGAGGTAATACATGAGAATTAAAATATATAATTTAAATTCATACATGCATTAGCACATATTTACAAATTTTCTAAGTAAATTGACAATGTCCGAGAAATTTTATTGATTTGATCTGTCCATTACAATTGTTATCAATAATCAGGCCTTATTTTTCAGATGTCACATTGTCAACCCATTTATCCGATATAAAAGTGTTAAAATAAAAAAAAATCTTGATCCAATTGTCATTGCTTCATATTTTTTCTGAGTATCATTTTCTAATCAAATTAATATATTTTTGTATTTTATTAATAGTATTTAATTTCTATCATTACTTTTTGCATATAAAGTAGAATCCTCTACAAATAAATCCAAAAAGAATCATCTATGTTCAAAGGTAAATCATTAACATAAATAAATAATAAAAAAAATCTTCTATGTTACAAGGTAAATCATTAACATATGATATAAATAAAAAGGACCCAAAATGACCCATGTAGTAGAATCATCCGCATATAAATTCAAGGAGGAATATTCTATGTTTAAAGGCAAATCATTAACATATCATATAAATAACAAAGGCTAAAAATTGATCCCTGTCGTACACCAGTTTTAATGCACAAAACATCAGATATACAATTTTTAATTCGAACTTATTTGTAATCTCTGTGTCAAATATGGCTTGAACCATTTCAAACGTATTTTGTATATTGTATATTTCCAGTGTTCCGGTAAACTAGCAAATAGCCAAAAAAACACCCTTTTTAAGTCTAGAAATATTGCCACATTAATATAACAATTATCAATAATCCAATAATCATTGCTTTACATTTCGCAGGATCAAGCTTCATACTATTTTCTTAACACCGTTTTTCTATCAAATCAATATCTTTTGTAGCCTATTGAAAGCATTTAATTTACATCATCACTTTTTGCTTGTAAAGTACAATCCTCTACAAATAAATCCAAAAAGAATCTTCTATCATCAATGGTAAATCATTAACATATAACATAAATACAAAGGAACCAAAATTGACCCCTGTAGTAGAATCATCTGCATACAAATTCAAGGAAGAATCTTCTGTATTCCAAGGCAAATCATTAACATTTAATATAATTAACAAAGGACAAAAACATTGACCCCTGTTGTACACCAGTTTTAATGCACTAACCATCAGATATAGAATTTCTAATTCTAACTTTTTGAAATCTCCGTGTCAAAAACGACCATTTCAAAGAAATATTGTATATTATATATTTCCAAAAGTCCCGAAAAATAGCAAATAGCCCAAAAAACACCCTTTATATTGCCACATTAATATAACATATATATTAATGTATTTCGAACCTTGCAATATCTAAAATTTTGTAAATTTTGTTGAAAACTAAGGAGTATCTCTCTCGTGCAAAGCTCTGTCCTTAAATGATTTTGGCTTTCCTTTTAGATCATATTGGTCATTTGTTCTCTATCAGTTTTTTTAATATATTTGATTTTATGGTCTTCCAAACGTTTGGATTTTATCTGCACTGAAGAGACATAAGTTGTCGAAATGGGCATATGCAGAATTTAAATTTACAGTAACTTCGGTATTTAGTTATTTATCAATAATCCAATAATCATTGCTTCACTATTTTCTGAACACCATTTTTCAATGAAATCAATACCTTTTTGTAGCTTATTAATAGTATTTATTTACACCATTACTTTTTGCATGTAAAGTAGAATCCTCTACAAATAAATCCAAAAATAATCTTCCGTTCAAAGCTACATCATTAACATATAATATAAATAACAAAGGAACCAAAATTGACCCCTGTAGTAGATCTGCATATAAATTCAAGGAAGAATCCTCTGTGTTCCAGGGCAAATCATTAATATATTATAGAAATAACAAAGGACAAGAAATTGACGTCTGTCATACACCAATTTTAATGCATAGAATTTCTAACTTTTTGTGATCTCTGTGTCAAATATGACTTGAACTATTCAAAGATATTTTGTGAAATATTACATAGTTCCAATTTTCCGGTAAAATAGCAAATAACCAAATCAAACGCCTTTCAAGTCTAGAAATATTGCCACATTAATGTAACCATTGTCAATATTATTGAACCATTCATCAGTTAGTTCTGTAGCGCATGAATGATTTGCTCTAAATCAAAACTGAACTATGAAATAAATTGTTTTTATTTAAGTATTTATACAGTTTCAGTTACATGATCTTCGAAAATTTTGGAGACAGAAAGCAATACTACCACAGGGCGATAATTATTAGGATTTTGTCTATCTCCATGCACTCCTCATCTAAGGAAATAAAATATTTGTATTTGTATCTTAAGACCGGACTAACTCTGGTATTTTTGAAAATGCATTGAAAAATACCATGTTTTAAACTAAGATTAAATATATAAGACACTGAATTCGAGGGACATACGATTTTTCTACGCCTAATCAAAATCCTAGGTCCTATTTCATCTAAACCTGTTGCCTTGGATTTGGTTAAGGGTTTTTTAAGTACGACTTTACGTCAAGAATGCTCAATTCAGGCACACTTAATCTTATTTTTTTATCTATAGATTCTCTATACCCATATTATAGAGAAATCATTTAAGAAAGTCGTTTAATGATTGTTTTTTTGCCAATTCCAGCCAGAGTATACATAACGATTAATTTGGGTTGAAAGTAACTGTGTGATACAGGAAAGATTTTTGTAAGAGTACTTAGTCCGACTTGTTATGCTTGTTGACAACCCTGCATCCATCAAAAAAATGTTGTAAAACAGGGGATTGATGTGGCGTTTTTAAACATTTATAAAGTGAATTCCGCTTTAACCGGTACTATGGGCCGTCATGAACTTACTATGAGGTAAGAGTGTTTGCTCTTATTGAAGGCCTCATGGTGACTTCAAGGTGAAGAACAATAAAACCGTTGTTCCATTTGCTTTATCTTACCATTTACTATAGGGATTTTGTCTCATGTACCTTTACTACATGTCCCTTTATTTGACCATTTGATATTAACTTCATCCCCCTGCTTATGTAACTAAAAAATGAATTTCATCAGCATTTTCTCATCGGGCCTGTTTTGTCAAGTCCACGTCCTTCCATTCACGTACAATTACCACTCAAATTATGTACGTATTTCAAAGCTCAGTTGGTCTGTTATACAAGAATGTATTCCAAGACTATATTTCGTCACATTGAATTATTTTGGAAAGTGTGAAGCTGATAAAATGACCAAGGTGAAATGCGCTAAAGGGCACAATGTTTCAGACACGGACAGAAATTCACCCATTTGACCACTATCCCCTGCTTTCTCATAAAATATGAAACGACTCTCCCCTGCGCTACAGCCACGCCGATCCAAATATTGACCTGAAATTCTTTAATATCAATATTCTTCAGTGGTTCTTGGGGTGTTTCGTGTAGATTTTCAGCAAAATAACTGGCGTATGTATGTATGGTAACGATAACGTGTGTTTTCATTGCGAAAACAAGCCACGAAAGATCAGGTTGCAGAAAAAAATATCAAATCTTGGAAATTGGTCAGAGTGTTTAAGAAATCTACAGGCACATGGTGAGTAAATTTGCCGTGAATATATTCCAAACTTATCGTAATGTTCCGTGCGATATTTATTATGTACACCTGAACATTATAAACAAGCGCAAATTCTCATTTCGTACCAGTGTGTCTGCTCCGAAGCGAGAGAAAACGACTATCCCCTTCGTTAAAGTCGACTCTCCCTGTCGTTTTGACGACTCTCCCACTGTAACGGTTGTACGTGGTGATTATCTTCAAAGCAGGAGAGAACCTTTGAAGTCATTCGTAAAAAAGCAAAAACCTTAATTAGATGAACTACTAATAAATAAAGGGGAAAAAATTCACACAAAAACGTATTGTTTTTTTACTGCATATTAACAAATCTCCATAAAAAGTGTAATACTGAAAAAGGAAGTACCATGTGTATGGTTGTTATGAATAGCACGTTTAGGAAGTCATTCATTCATCCATTATACAATATTTGTGTCTATAAATTGTGTCTTGGTACTATTTAAAACATCCTAATTCTAAACAGCATTTTTTTGTAATTAAACACCTTTGTTATTTTGTCGTGGAACACTGTAAAACATTTTTGCCACAGTAACAGAGAAGACTGATATTTTGGTTAGTTTAGATACAAATTGTAATAGAACAAAGATCAATTAAATAATATGCACAGTAAACCTATCTCTCCAGTCGCCTTCTGATAGTGTGGTGTAAGAATTTCAAAAGAAACAATATTTTCCCTAGGGAGACAATACTAAACATAGCAAGTCAAAGGAACGTTTCAGAGTAATGACTTAACATCAAGGTATTCTCGGCGTATATGTATCTTTTAATACAGAAATGACTTCAATAACAAGAGCAAATCGATCACTTTTTCTTCAGATATATATAT
Source organism: Modiolus philippinarum (assembly GCA_002080025.1). NCBI lineage: Eukaryota > Metazoa > Mollusca > Bivalvia > Mytilida > Modiolidae > Modiolus > Modiolus philippinarum. The sequence goes on along the minus strand of MJUU01016330.1, from coordinate 71,875 downwards.
ATTGAAAACGCAGTGTAAAGCTCTCAACGTAATAAGCAAAGAAGGGATATGGAGGAAATGCACATGAGACAAAGTCTCTACAAATACATGGTAAAACAAAACAGTGGAACAACGCATTGTTTTTCTTCATCTTGAAGTCATAATGAGGCCTTCAACAATGAGCTTTACTCATACCTCTTAGTAAGTTACAGACGACCCTAGCACCGGTTTGAGCGGAATTCATTGCTAGATGTCAAGAAATGCTACATCCATGTCACATTACACATGGATGCGGGATCGACAACAAAAATTAAATTAAGTGACAAAGTGTTCTTACAATTGCTATCATCCGTTGCCCTACAATAAAACTAGCAATGACAATTACAAACACTTAAACAACCACAGACCAAATTATTTCATGTGGCTAGATGTAGCATTAAGTCGCCTCTAACTAGAGGCATGATTTACCCTGTCGGCACAGTCACATCGAATTAGAGGCATTAGATTCCTACCTTGTCGATACAAGTCACCCCTTACTAAAGGCATGTTTTATTCTGTCGGGACAGTCACATCGAATTAGAGGTAGTAAATTCTTACATTGTCGATACAAGTTGCCTTGAACAAGATGCGCTGGAGGCTTACCTTGACGTTACAGTCACATCGAATTAGAGACATCGAATTACCCTACATTGTATTTATCAAGAGTTTTCAGAAATACTGCTAAAGAAATGGATTTCTTGGGGAATCCCTTAATGTCACAAGGGCAATCAATGAACAAATGCATTGTTAAACCTCACTAAAATGCCAGGTAATCTGTCGATCTTTTTTTTTCTTTTTTTTTTTTGCAACAAAATGTCATAATGACAGATAGATATAGAATTAGTAGAGATCGCTTGGAGGTTTCGGGCATTAAATATTAAAAAAGCACATCAAAAAATTGTTATATTCTGAACGTGATTTATGTATTTTTGTGTCTGATATCACATACAATTATTTATTGGCTATAATTACCAGTGTTTGCTTCACGATTCTATATAATTTGAAAGTAATCAAATACTTTCCATTTCAAATAATCATTGTATATCCTTTTTAAGCACAAAAAATAATAAAAATATATAGTTTATGAGTGCACATATATTATATATATACTCAACCAATAGCCAAATGCCCTGTAAAACTACCGAGTGACTTGATCTTAAAATTCATAACGGATATATTATAAATCGTGCATTGCTAGAGAAGTACCAATTAATCCACAAACCTTTATGGCCACAATTTTTATACAACAATTTTTACTTGAAAATGAGTACAACATTGCAATTGTAGTCCATTCACTCCTGCAGGACGAATCTTTAATCAAAATGCTTCTGCAGATTCCTGGAGCAATCACTTGACATTTCTCTTTTACATTTCAACTAAAAGTAACTATAGAGCAGCCATTAAACACTGCTATAATAGGAAGGGAAATATTTCCAGAGAAGCCACTGAATGGTTACAGGACGACTTTAAATATTTCTTGAGCAGTCGCTAAAACTGTACGAAATGAATCTTTGAACACTAAACATTTCTACAGAAACCGCTGAGTACTTTTGAATTATAGGAATCACTGAAAATTGCTGGACAGTCACAAAATATATTTTTACAAGACGAACTATTATTAATTTATAGAGCAGTCTCTAAGCAATTCTGAAAGTAGGCAAAAGAAATCAATGGCAACAAGAAAATGTTTAAAGCAAGAAATTGTACAAATGTGGCAAAGAAATAATTATGAGTCAAAACTAGAACATTAAAATAGTAAGTATTCCAATTTTTGATATAGCAAAGCATAATCGTTAACACACACTTGTATAGTAATCGATGGAAGATGGCAGTTACATCGGTTTTATTTGCATACATGTAAAATGAACCTCAACTTGAAGAGGCGGTATTTCTGTTAAAACTGAGGTTGCAATAACATCAATTTATATTGACTTCGTGTCTTACTACTATCCAAACGCCAGACACAAAACAATGACGTTTGACAGACACAAAGCACAGAAATAGAAATCACAACATTCAAAACAAATGCACTCACAGTGTGAACTCCAGTGAAACTGAGAGTGACATCAGGTGCTTCGAAAGGGTAAGCATGTCCTGCTCTGTTAACAGCACCCGTCACACTGTGAGTGAGTCGATCCAGGAAAATGTCAAAGTCGGGAAGACGTGAATCCACTTTCATTTGAGATACTGACACGTCATATCTTTCAATGATGTTATGGTGACATAAATAAGATCAAAATAAGTTAAAGCACAAACGTTTTACAAATAAAGCTGGGCCTTTCTCAATGAACCCGGAATAAACCTGAAAACTTCTTAAACTGAAAATGATGGAAATATCTTTTATGAATATATTTACATTTTGAAGTTTTTAATTCGAAGCCACGACTGATAGATTTTTTCCTTCTCCCTTTTGTGACGGAAATAAGTTTCATACGTTTACTTGTTTTGAGTTTAACTACAACATAATAACAAACGATGACCTGACATGGACGAGTTGGTTTAAGGAACCGTTTAGCGTTGAGTTTAATTAATACCACAAGTAATACCAACTTCCAAATTGTTCCAAGAAAAGGTTTGAAAATTACTTTGGTTTGTTAATACGTTCTTTCATGTCAATATTTGCAAAACATGAAGTAAAATATACAAAAAACATAATATTTCACATTATCTTTATTCATAAATATCGGTTTCTCAAACTCAAACCTCTCGTGATAAAGTTCTTTAAGGTTTAAGAATTTTATGAATCCCTTGTTAATTTTTTGCTATATTTTTATAATATGATAGACGATATACTTTCATCAACATGTTCTTATTACTGGAAATTCGTGCATAATAAACTTTTAAGGTAGCATGATTATCAGATTAAACCTACTTAAAATTCCGTTTCCAAGATAAAAATTTTCTTTCTTGATGGCTTGATTCGCCTTGCTAAAGTTTTAGTATTAATACAAATGGATGTTCAATCTGAGGAGTTACGTGGGCAAGTTAGATTTGTTTTGTGCAAAGCTACAACTATAAATGTGGCTGTACATGTGGTACATTTTATGACATATATTTATTATGAGACCATGCTTGTCTATATGTTGTAATCGTCCACTAGCTTAAGACACTAGTGCTTTTGTCGGGAAACGGATGACAGTGATTGTAAGAGAACTTTGCCAGTTGAATTAATGTTTGTTGACAACCCCACATCTATGACTAGAAAAGATATGGATGTTGCGTTGTTCGACAATTAGCAACAAATTCCGCTCAAACAGATGCTAGGGGCCGTCCTGAACTTGCTAGGAGGTATGAGCAAAGCCCATTGTTGCAGGCCTCATGGCGACTTCAAGATGAAGAACAACAATAAAAGCATTGTTCCTTTGCTTGTTTTACCGTGTATTTGTAGAGCCTTTGTATCATGTGAATTAACTCCATATCCTTTCATTTACCATTGCTGAACCTCCTTAAATTATATTGAGGTATTACATAAAAGTAACTCCAAACTCCTAAGGCCATACAAAGTTAATTTATTTGTTCTCATTGCATTTTTTATTGAAATTGATGAGGGAGCAAGGTGATTTTTTTATCTCTTTATTTGCCAAAAATAGATTGACAGCTTGAAATGGGAAAAATAGTGTCAATGGGGGCTTTTAAAGCCACCAACTGGATGACGGAGGGCCTGATAACAAATAAATTAATTTTTCATGGCCTAAGGTATGTATATAGCTTTAATTCACCCCTAAAAAATTAGTAAAATAAATTAGATTCCAAGTACACATGGCATAATGAGTAGATATCAATTATAGTTACGATTAAATTTAACGTAATTTGTGTCAAATTTGTCGTGCATTCACATCGCTCAACTCTTCCAAAATTATTGATACTTAAACCAAATTTTACCCCTCTATTCAACGTCAATGTTTGCCGCACAACATCTCGGAACCGATGTCTGCCTTTATCAATGTTTTTGTGGCACTTACGTTATAAATAAATGCTATATTTCATACTATTACGAAAACAATGAAGAATATGGAGTAAATACACATGAGACAAGGTCTTTTAAAATACAAGGTGCAATAAAACAAAGAAACAAGTTTTTTTTGTTTTTTTTGTTTCTTTTTTTTTTTTCGTTTTGTTTTTTGGTTTTTTTTTTTGTTTTTTGTTTGTTTGTTTGTTTTTGTTTTTGTTTTTTTTTCAAGCTGCCATTAACAACAAATAACTTTCCCTATGCCTTATTTATATTAAACCATAAGAAAATTATTGTAACGTGGTAAAATGAATAGTGAGCTGTGTGCACTCCAAACAGAATGGTCAGTATACCATGTGTAATTACAGAAAAATAAAAAACAATAATTTGAAAGTATATGATAGTGTATCCATACGTAATATTCTCTCAAAAACAAATACACCATAACTGAAATATATAGATCTAAATGTCTCGCTAGGGGAATCTTTTTACGGACTTCACACTACAAGAGCGAAAATCTCTAGTCTGAAATTAACAATTAAAGAAGGGTGTACTTGACTTGAAATACAAATTATACGCTTCACTGACATGGCTATATCAGCATATTCTTTCTTTTATTTTCCTATTATTTCTTGAATACCATTTGTGTCTTTTTCTCTATGTCTTCATTAATTTGAATTTTTGTTTATATAAATTGATGTATATTGTGTTTAATTATGTGTAATTTGTGTATGTATTGGAGAGGGCAATTCTAAGTTGCAAAACTTGTGTCCAATCCAGTTGTTTAATTTTGTTATTGAACAATAAGATACGTTTAAAATAACAATAAAAGAACATAGAGAAAATGCACATTAGATAAAGTCTCTAAAAAGACATGGTAAAACTAAGCATTGGAATAACGCTTCTATTGCTTCTATTCACCAAAAGGCCATCAACAATGAGTTTTGTTCACACCTCATAGTAAGTTAAAGAAGGCCCAGAGCACCTATTTGAACGGACTTAATTGCTTAATGTCGAGCAACGTTACAGCTATATTGTTTTCATACTTGATATATTGAATAATGGATAACAGGAAACACCTACAATGGCTGAAAATTATAATTACATGCCACAATCAAACTACACAGGAAAAACACGTATAAGACAAAAAACAAACGTAGACAACGATAGGAACTCAGGACAGCCGGACTTGGTACCGGCACAGGCAAAAGCTAGCGGTAGGATTAAATAAGTTTATGGGTACCCAAACATCCCTTTATCTGTCCCGTTTCCCTATAGTATAAAAACATACGAATTAAACCCAAAACATGTAGACTACTAACTCCATGACCACAATCTTGAAAGGAGAGAAAAAGACAATACGTAATTTTTAAAGATTTTCAAACTGCTGGTAGAACACTGTCGCAATATGGAAGAATAATCAAACTAAAAACTTCCAGAAGGGTTTGGTAAAGGATCATAAATTTCAGTTGACATCGGCAGTATCAGTGAGAGGCCAGTATGTGTGCAAAATTTTCAGGTCACAAGGTCTCAAAGCTAATTTAACGGATGCAAGCAAAATATCTTGTCGATATTTATACTATAACTCATCCAAGATTCTGATTATCGCAAAATATTCAACGAATGATCGAATAACGCAGTAATTCACGAATGCGCGGAGCGCATGAGTGAATTACAGCGTTTTTCGATCATGAGTTGAATATTTTCGATAATCAGAATCAAGGATTAGTTATAGTTTTTATCATATAGACTTTCACGCATATTTGATGGTTCCGTTGACGATTCATTTCATGAACTACGTTTTCAAGATTAATCTGCTGTGACGTTTACTTAACAACAACGTTGACAACGTCTATTGTGTCGTCACTTCCTAGAGTGAAATTATGGAAAATAATTTCACAGTTAATTATCACTTTTTTTTTCACTGGGAAATCTCAATCTTTCACCGCTATCTATATAATAATCCCTATTACGTAAAGAATGTAAATTACGTCCCAGCTTTTCTGGACTTCTAATCAATTTCTCGTATTTTTAAACAACATTTCCGTAAAAACGAGGATTAGAAATACCCAAAGTAATAAGCTGTTTACGAGTAACGCCATATTTAGATATCAAATGTTCATATCTATTATAAAACTTATTAAATGTATTCAATAACTTATGAAATCTGTAACCCTGTTGTAAAAGTTTGGCTGTGATAGTAAGGCTACGTTCATTAAAATCTTCAAGAGTAGAACAAACTCGTGCGAATCGTACCAGTTGAGAAATATACACCCCATAGGATGTAGCTAGAGAATGTCGCCGTCAAGAACAGGGAAATTAGTAATAGTAAAATCAAAGTAATCATGTTTATCATATATTTTATTTTTCATTTTTCCAGGGGCAATAATGAAAGTTAGATCCAGAAAAGGGCAGTATTTGGAATCATTGTTAGCTTTATTTAATTTCAGTTGTTGCGGGTAAATAATGTCTACATAATCTTAAAACTGGGGATTATCAATAGTAAGGATATTGTCAATACACCTGCTGTTATCATTGAAAATAGAAAAAAAAATTATCACTGTTTTGTATGGTTCCGTTTTGAAGTTTTTTCATGAAGTCTGGTTCGTAATAGAAAAGAAAAAGATCTGCAATTAGAGGTGCACAATTTGTACCCATGGGAATACCTATGACCTGTTGATAAAAAGTGTTGCCAAACCGAACAAAAATATTGCCCAACAAAAGATTGAGTGCATTATCATATCATCACATGTCCAGGAACAATGATTATTGTAGATAATATTAGAGAAGAATCTTTGCTTTTTGTTAGAGCAAATGAACTGAAGACCAGAAAATTAAAAAGACCAGTTAATAAGTTGTCCCAATTTGGATCAAATTATGTTGAAGGATAGTATAAAGTGTAGAAAAATCATAACTGTCGAAAGATAATTGATTGTAGTTTATCTAAAGCTTCAATAGAATTTTTTACATTCCAAAAGTAATTTACACCAGAGTTTTGATAAAAATCTTTACAGTATTTAATAACCAATGGATAAATTAGTAATAGAACACTTACTTGATGCCGAAATAAATCGATGATTGAAGGGATTTTTGAGAAGGTTCAGAACTCAGTACATGGTAGGTAAAATGTTATCTTTAGGTGGAACTTTAAGCATTTCTGTTTCCTTATAAAGCTGTTTTTTAACGTTTTTTCGTCCCAATAGGTACGTTTGAAACTGTCTGACTTGTCCTGTTCGTTTTGTTGGACATCGATATAGTATTTCTTTCAGACAATAGCAACGTTGTTAGAAGCCTTGTCAACAGGTACAAACACATATTTTGTACCAAGATCCTTCAATTTTGACTTAATTCTATTTACAGACAGATTAGGAGGTGACTCAACATAATTATCTTTATAAAAAATTTATTCTGTTGGTGACCTTGGTAATAATTTTATCTTTAAACAAATTTAGAGCTTTCTCGTTTGCACCATTTTTTACAAAAATTGGTTACAGCGTCTTTAATTATATCAAAACATGCTTGCCAGTTTGTTTTTGAAGGTGGGCGATATTAAGGTCCTTTTCTGAAGAATTGTGTAACTTCTTTATCTACAATGATGTAAAGATTCCCCGTTAATATATGTCCACAAGGGTCATAGCGATATGGCGACATGGAACATTCTCAGCTGCTATGGTAGTTTTTCTCGAAATCAGCACAGGTAATAGAAGAGTAATTAAAAAAATGTTTCTAGTAGGTTTTTATAAGGAAAGAAAATGACAGGCATGTCCTGGTTGTCAAAATAGACGGGTACAAGCTTTTGAATATCTAGGTCCCGAAAAAATGCCTGCAATATCAATAAGGTCAATTCCTTTATTAATGTTTTTAATTTTCAAAAACTGTTTTACGTGCTCATCGGGTTTGTCGATGTAGCATTTTAATCAGAAAGAAAACTTATTGAACAGTCCTTAAGTCTGCATACGAAGAAATTTTCAGATGTTCATTTTCAGGTATTCAACATAAACAACAAAATACCTAAGTTACTGTAAATTTATTTTCTGCATATGCGCATTTCGACAACTTATATCTCGCCAGTGCAAACCAAAACATTTGGAAGTCCATTAACCGAAAAAGGGTGTAAAAACTGACAGAGAACAAATAACCAAAAGGATCTAAATAGAAAAGCCAAAATTAAGCTAAGGACAGAGCTATGCATGAAGTTTAAGACAAAATTTTGATTTTGCAAGTTTCAATAAAGTTGGTTTTCTGGTCAGCACCGAAGTACTGACTACTGGGTTAATGAATACCCTCGCGGACTAACGGTCCACCAGCAGAAGCATCGGCCCAGTGGTAATAAACAACAAAATACCGAAGTTACTGTTAATTTGTGTTAATCAATTTCTTCGAATCAATAATTGTAAAAAATCATTTATATAATCTGTTTTATTCCATTATGATGGGTGCTTTGTTATTAAACTATTGAAAACTGATATTTGTTTAAATCCACTTTGACAACAAACACACCATTTGTTCACGGTATTAATATTAACATTCAGTGTGTTAGATATTATAAATTTCTAGTCCTGCAAAATTCAAGTTTCTTAATTCTCATATCTAAGATTCGGATTTAATAGTTTAACACCGATAAGCTGATATCCACTCATCAATTGCATATTATCAAATTTTTAGTTATAGTTTTTTTTTAAATGTTCAGTTTTGTTCGAAATATATCGTTACTATAATTAAAGGTCATATAGTTTTTAATTCAAATAAAAAAAGTTTACACAGTAGATTTAAAACAAACCATTTTTATACTGAAAATAGAAGAACATTACCTATTCTTGGGACGTGTCTGTATTTACTTTCAGTTTCCTTAATCCATCCATGTTCTCTGTCTTTTTCCACATCACTATTTATTCTGTGTCTTAAACTTAAAAGCTTTAATTTTGGATTTAACTGATTTGATACTCGTCTTAATAATTTTAATCGCCAAGATATTGTCCGCTTCTTTCCATTCTTACATCCTTTACCTTTACGAGCAGCATATACCTCTTTTGTCAGTACAGAAATTGAGTAAGCTACAAACACAAGTTGAAACAGACGCATTCCAATACTTTTCACGTACTAATTCTCCATTTCCAATTACCTACATAGGAATTATAAGCACAAGCCAGACTCCCACATATAAAAAGACATTCTCCAATTAAAAGCCTATTCTGCTTCTGTGAAAAAGTGTATTGATGCTGTTGTCAATAATAGTAATACAATGAACACCTATGTTACTAACTGTCTGTATAAGAGCTTTAGGAAAGACTAATCTGGACAAATCTTATTTTATTTTGTTTTAGACATTATTTCTCATTTTTTTGAAAGAGTGAACCAATTAAGGAGAACACCATAATTGATGCTTTGTGAATGGTCAGAATATATATAGGCATGTACCATCTCAGATTTACTATAGAATCTGATTCTTTATTGATTCACTTAAAACATATTGACAAAATGCTCATCGCCAATGACAAAGTGTAAGGTAAATGTTGAATATTGACAAAATATCACGTATTTATCTTCTTAATTAGAATGTTACATCAGTTAAAACAAATTGAAACTTGACATATGCTGTATTGTTCTAATCAGTGTACACTAATGTAGTGATTATGGCGATTTTACAGATCTATAGTTATAGAGAATGTCATTCTCTGATCGTATAATTTAGACCCCCGAAGTAAATATTTTCAGTAATAAAAATAAGATTTCTGCTAATTTTCAAACACCAGATAATATTTATGCCTTTTGTGGGAGTTTTGTTGCTACGTTATGTTCAAAAGATATGCTGTAATCATTCAGTAAATAGTACTTAAGGTAGCACGGCAGTATATAAAAAGGAAAGTCGCCCTTTAAATATTTGAATAACCGCAGATGAAGCCAGTGTAATTCTTATGGCGATTGATATTTTTATATACTGCCATTCCAACATCATATGAATAAAGTATTGACTGTTTTATTCTTTTTGATACTTAGAATACGTTTTCTTTATTATACTTCTTCATAACGATACTTTTTCTACGTGATACTTCTTCGTTCTTATACTTTTTCTATAAGATGTTTTTAGGTATGATACTTTCTTAGTATGATTCTTTTGTGTGTTATACTTTTTTTTTATTATTATTTGATATCTGTATTGTGTTTCTTCATGATGATACTTTTTTCTGGATGATACTTCTTCATGCTTATACCTTTTCTGTATGATATGAAGAAGAAAATAAATTGGGTAAATGTCAAGGAGACAACATTTCCATCTCTAGGTTTACTTATCTGTAACATATATTCTTCATTATGATACTTCTTCTGTTTGATACCTCTTCATGATACTTTTTCTGTCGATACTTCTTCATTAGGATGTGTTTTCTGTATGAAACTTCTTCCGTATTGTAGTGTAACGGTTATTACAAATATTATATTTTCTTTTTAATCACTTATCAATCAATTATCTGGAAGTTTTAATCATTTTATGCAGTTAGAGCGTCAAAGATATTTTACCTGTGTTTGTTTGAACATATACGTATAACGACAAATATTTTTTTTGGATGAGCGCGAAAGAAATAAACGCTAAGCATTTGATAGTGAAGTTTTGAGATAGTCTATCTTCTGAATTGATACAGAGCCTTTCTAACGTGAAATTGTCGAGTTAGGCTAGACAAACCACCGTAAATTTACCCTGTTAATTTCCTCTAAATTACGTACACATTACGTATAATTGGATTCAGGTTGTATCTCTCCGTGAATCAAACGGATTTGGCGTGGTAATTACAGCCAGTAGTCACACACACACACACACACACACACACTGGCATAGTTTGTTACCAGCCAATTTCAGACTCTACTTGAGATACAAAAGGTTAAGCTAGCTGGATCCGGTTCAGCATAGTAAATTTACGAGTATCTGTCTAGTTATCTAGTACAGTCGTCATGTACACTCACAGAAGGTCAACCGGGGACACCATCCCCACACATGAACAAGACCAGGTGATCACTAGCCCTGGTAATATAATCGGGGGAAACTCCCCTCGTTCAAAAGCATGAACTAACGGAGGTTCCTTCGGAACCTAGAATACGGACTCTTACCGAAAAAGGAAAAACAGCTCCTCAGAGAGCAACAAGAACAGCATATTGATAAACTTACCCCTCTCTGGGATATAGTTGAGTCCTTCGTTGTGGAGGTAAGCCCCGAAATGACAGATAAAAGAGCCTGACGAATAAAGATTCAAAGCGTCTTTATGACCTACACAACATCCTAACTGAGATCCAGTTTGTCAGGAGAAATCCAGCATTCGCAACCTTACTGGCATATTTCGACGCGTAGTCAGGAGTGAAATCAATAGTCGGTAAATTACCGTATGGGCTTCAGGAGAAACGGAGCGAAAGGGCAGTCAGACATAATGTAACATTCCCACCATTCACGGAATTTTGCAATTTCATATCTGAAATGTGCACGTTAAAGAACGACCCCTCCGTAACTATGGACTATGATGACCAAGTCACCAAGAAGCCAGCTACTCAGCAGCAATCTATGAGTAGACCTAGAATCACTGCACACAAGACCGAGATAGAAAGAAATACGGATGTAACATCCGGTAAAGATACTCTAGATATCTGTATCTTACACAAGGTAAATCACCCGTTGAATGAATGCAGGGGTTTTAAAGCCAAATCCCTAGGGGAACGCAAGAAATTGCTTAAAGAGAATAACGTATGCTACAAATGTTGCGAGTCAACGGCTCACAGCAGTCGTGATTGCTTAGCAAGAGTCAAGTGCAAAGACCGTGGCAGCGAATCGCACCCTACTGCATTGCACGTTGTGAAAAACCAAGAATTCGACTGTACCAAACCGCTCACCTGCACAAAAGCATGGCGGTGAGTCACAAGTTACAAATAAGTCAATGGATAGTGACACAGTTAGTAATAAATGCACAGAGATATGTGGGTTTTCGTACAGTGGCAAGATTGCCAGTGAATGTATACCACAGGGATGAGCCCGACAAGGTTGTCAAGCTATATGCCATTATCGATGAACAAAGTAACAGGTCTTTGGCTTCATCAGAGTTCTTAAGCTCGTTTAACGTACAAGAGCAACCCGTTAACTACAGCTTGTCAACATGTTCGGGTACAGTTCTGACCTCAGGTCAGCAGGGAAGGAACTTCATCCTAGAATCGGTGCACGGCAATGCGCATTTTGATCTACCACCGCTCCTTGAATGTGATAATATTCCCAACAATCGGGATGAAATCCTGACACAAGAAGTAATGCAACATCACTCTCGCACCTTAAGGACATAGCGTGCAACATTCAGCCAATTGATGACAACTGTAAGATAATGTTATTAAGTGGACGGGACCTTCCCGCGGCACACCATATACTCGACCAGCGTAAATATGAAGACAACGACCGCGACCCTTATGCGCAACAACTGCGTCTAGGCTGGGTAGTCATAGGAGAAACCTGTCTAGATAAGCTGAAAACACCTGCACATGTGAATGTCAACAGAACTCATGTAACCCCAGATAGGCAACATACAAGACTGAAACCTTGTACAAACCAGTTCGAGGTCCGGGAACGTCATTTCGATCCAGTTAAGGACGAAATAAAATGTGAATGTAAGGACGACATAGGAGTTAACCTTTTCGAAAGGACTAAAGATGACGACAAACAGGGGGTGTCTTAAGAAGACAAGATGTTCCTTGATATAATGAATAAGGAATTTAGCCATAGTCCCACCGGAAAGTGGGTAGCTCCTTTGCCCTTCAAATCTCCAAGATTGCCATTGCCAAACAATCGGAGTCAAGCAGCTCGTCGTGCTGAATTATTAGGCGCAAGCCTGAAGAAGAATCCAGTCAAACGGGAACATTTCCTAGAATTCATGAAAAAGATTTTAGATAACAATCATACCGAAGTCGCTCCACCTCTGCGTGAAAATGAGGAATGTTGGTACCTGCCGTTATTTGGGGTGTACCACCCTAAGAAACCAGAACAGATTCGTGGAGTTTTTGATTCTTCGGCCATACATGACGGAGTATCCTTGAATAGTGTCCTTTTGTCTGGTCCTGACCTGTCAAATAGTCTACTTGGCGTACTCCTTCGCTTCAGGAGAGAGATGATAGCTATTTCAGCGGATGAGCAACACATGTTCCATTGTTTTGTTGTTGATGAAAAACACCGAAACTATTTACGGTTCTTCTGGTATAGGGACAACGACATAGAAAAGGGTCTAATCGAGTATAGAATGAGAGTTTATGTTTTCGGGAATAGCCCGTCACCTGTTGTCGCTACATTAGGCTTAAGGAAAACTGCATATGCTGCAGAACCGAAATATGGAAAGAATGTTACTGAATTCGTAACCCGCGATTTCTACGTCGATGACGGGTTAACGTCCTGCCCAAATGAACCTATTGAGCTTTTGCAGGATACACAGAACGCCCTTAAGGAGTTCGGGAATCTCAGACTACACAAGTTTGCCTCAAATAGTCTCGAAGTTATGGCCGCATTTCCTGCGAGTGATCTAGCTTCAAACCTTAAAGATTTAGACTTGGAAGCTGATGATAAACCGTTACAAGCGAGCTTAGGGCTTTGTTGGGATTTGAACACTGACCAATTCCTGTTCCAGATATCTTCAGACGACAAACCGATAAAACGGAGAGGGATACTTTCTATCATCAACAGTATCTACGATCCACTTGGATTCCTCTCTTAAAGATATTGAGACTTTACGGATACCACGTGCATACGTGAGAAACCTTAGCAAAACAGTGACCAGAGAGCTACATGTATATTCGGATGCTTCCGAAAAAGCCGTAGCAGCCGTTGTGTACCTTAAAACAATAGACAAAATGATAGCTCACAACTGAGCTTCGTAATGGGAAAAGCAAAGGTCGCTCCTAACAACGGGCACACTATACTACGTAAAGAACTGTGTGCAGCTGTCCTCGGTGTGGAGATTGCACAATGTGCCATAGAACATTTAGACATAAAAATAGATACTGTAAAATATTACACGGATAGCAAAGTGGTCTTGGGATACATCTGTAATGAGACGAGAAGGTTCTACATCTATGTTGCCAATAGAGTAGAGAAAATCCGAAAGTACAGTACCCCGGAACAGTGGAACTACGTTCCAACAGAGCAAAATCGATGCAGGCACGAGATCGATTAAAGCCTTTGAAATTCATCAAAGCGAGTGGCTACTCGGACCCAAACAGCTCTTGGCTTCGGTCAACGAGCAGAAATCCACAGAACATGATCTAGTCAGTCCAGAATTGGACAAAGAAGTCAGACCAGTGGTCAAAACTGCTAAGACAAATACTGTCACAGAACGACATGATATTGGAACGAACCGCTACGAAAGATTTTCAAAGTGTTCAACGCTTGTTAGAGCAATAGCACTGTTGAAAGACTTAGCCCGTAAACGCAGGACACAGAAATTGGGGTCAACAACCTGCGCAGAACAAGACGCAGAAGATTTCATCTTAAGGTCTGTGCAACATCAAGTGTAACAAAGATGAGATCAACCAAATTGAACGAGGGAAACCTTTCCCAAAAGGTAGTCAGTTAGCGAACCTTAACCCATTCATTGACGAACATGGGTTGCTAAGGGCAGGTGGGCGTGTCAATAAATCCAACTTATGCTAAGGGAAAAGAAACCTATTATTGTTCCTGGACGTCACTACATAGCTACGCTCTTGATCAAGTACTACCATGATAAGATAAAACACCAAGGGCGACATTCCACAGATGGAGCCATGAGGGCTGCGGGATTCTGGATTACAAGTGCGAAACGCCAAATATCATCATATATCTACAAGTGTGTAATATGCCGGAAGTTACGAGGCAAGACAGAATGCAAAATTATGGCTGACCTACCTCAAGACAGACTTGAACCAGTACCCCAGTTCTCTAACATAGGTGTTGATGTTTTCGGTCCCTGGACCGTAGTAGCATGTAAAACACGCGGAGGTCAAGCTAATTCCAAACGATGGGCAGTTTTATTTACCTGTCTAGTCACAAGAACCGTTCATATTGAACTGATTGCCGAGATGACTTCTTCAGCCTTTATTAAAGCTTTGAGAAGGTTCGTTGCGGTTAGAGGAGAAGTCAAGATAATACGTTCAGATAGAGGAACAAACTTTGTAGGGGCTGTCGACGATCTGGACGTAGAGGCGGTCAGCGTAGAGGATGGACCTATAAGAGACTACCTACACAAGTCAAAAGCGGTTTGGGTTTTTAACCCGCCCCATTCATCTCACATGGGTGGAGTCTGGGAAAGAATGATTGATGTCGCCAGAAGGATCCAAGCCTCAATGCTGATGAACGAGACATATAAAGATCTAACCCATGATGTGTTAAATGGCTGAAGTCTCCGCCATAATCAATTCTAGACCATTAGTACCAGTATCCACTGATTCTGAAGCCCCTTTGATTCTCACCCCAGCAATGCTACTCACTCAAAAAACTGACTATGTCTATGCCTCAGACAAGCTGGTCGATTATAGCGTACGAGATCTGTATCTTGCTGAATGGAGACGGGTTCAAGCTCTTGCCACAATGTTTTGGACCCTCTGGAGGAGCGAATATCTGCCACTGCTCCAGAAACGCCAAAAGTGGCAAACGGTACAACGGGACTTCAATGCGGGAGACGTCATCCTGATGAAAGACAAGAACACCTGCAGAAGCAGTTGGCCAATTGGTGTTATTACGAAAACCTACCAGGGATCCGATGAACACATCAGAAAAGCTGAAGTGAGAGTGATTGTCGATGGAAAGCCGACAACATACCTTCGTCCGATCACGGACATGATTCTTCGTATTGAAGAAAACTGTTCATAATATATATAATTAAGTTGTACTAAAAGATATTGCTGTGTGATTGATTCAACAGTTCATTTATTTCATATTTTGATTTATGATAAGTGTAAATATACTTATATTGAAAGTTATGG
>MJUU01016330.1:36465-55849 GCA_002080025.1 Modiolus philippinarum | reverse complement strand
TTTTTTTTTGGATGAGCGCAAAAGAAATAAACGCTAAGATTTTGAGATAGTCTATCTTCTGAATTGATACAGAGTCTTTCTAACGTGAGATTGTCGAGTTAGGCTAGACACAACACCGTAAATTTACCCTGTAAATTTTCTCT
The DNA here is from genome assembly GCA_002080025.1 of Modiolus philippinarum. Taxonomy (NCBI): domain Eukaryota; kingdom Metazoa; phylum Mollusca; class Bivalvia; order Mytilida; family Modiolidae; genus Modiolus; species Modiolus philippinarum. The sequence continues at coordinate 55,706 of MJUU01016330.1, read as the reverse complement.
AAATTACGTACACATTACGTATAATTGGATTCAGGTTGTATTTCTCCGTGAATCAAACGGATTTTGCGTGGTAATTACAGCCAGTAGTCACACACACACTGGCATAGTTTGTTACCAGCCAATTTCAAATTCTACTTGAGATACAAAAGGTTAAGCTCGCTGGATCCGGTCCAGCATACGTATGATACCCTTCTTTTCTTCATATTATTTCCTCGTGTTGAGATGCATGCACTTTAATTTTCTTAGATATGGTGAACTTGTGCACTTAATACGGGACTTTTGAATCGTGTTCACTCCGATAACAGATCTTTTTATACGTAAAAAAATCAATATATCAATACATTGAGAGCGAATCACTAATTGGTGAACACTGTTGAGCTAAGGGTTATTTATTTTTAATCGATTTGTAGCGCTTCAGGTTAATTTTTTTTTTTAATTCCGATTTAGTTAAAAACTTGTCACATAGGAAAAATTATCAATCCACTTCAATTTCATAAATAGTTTGTTTGTGATGTGGTATATATTTAAATCAATGGGTTAAGAGATCCAATTTTCCCTCTTACTGGTATCCGAGGTGATCGTTTCCGCCTTCAATTACACGAGATTTCCTATCTCGAAAGTCCCGTATTATATCTCATGTGTACATTTTGTTTCAACTATTATCTTAATTTATTAAAATTCTAAAACCTAAGGCTTGGCTCTCTCGATCGTAGTTTTGTCCTTAGCTGTATTCGAAATTAATAATTATTTGGATTTCGCTTGGTTTTATGCATTTGAACAATTTTATTTAAATTATGGATTTTCTATGTTTGGATTCTAGTGCTGCTGATGTAGAATTAATTTCCTAAATGGCTATACAGCTCATTAAAATTAATTGCAGTTGTATTTAACAAATGTGTTATTGTCTCGTGTTCATTTACTCCATATCCTCTCGTAAAATATTCTTCATTATGATACTTTTCTTTTCTGCATTATTTTTCTTTATGATGATATTTTTTCTGTGTAATGTTTCTTCATAATAATAAATTATCTTTATGATACTTCTTCATCATTATATATTTTCTGAATGATCCCTCCTCGTCATGATACTGTCCTAGTAATGATACTTTTAGTGTATGATACCTTTACATAATGCACTTCCCTGCTCATAATACTTTTCCTTTTTGATATTTTTTCATCGTCATCTTACTTCTTTATTACATACTTTGTTATGATTTGCAAATATATTTGTTCAAATCAAAATCAAAAGGAAAAATTAAAATTTAAGTAGTTCATTGATATAAAACATTGCAGTATGAAATAAAAGGCTTAATTCAGTAACTTATATTAAATGACATTTTTCTCCATACAATTTTTGGAAATTCAACCACGTTGGATTAAGTTAGCACTGTTATCTAGGTAAAAACAATGCTAATCCATATGCCAAACATCTTTAAGTTACATTACTGTTATGAACCACCAAAGGGAACCTTACCAAAGTCCTATCTTAACTAGCCAAGCTGTATAATGTGATAGGTTTTTAAAAGTATTGAAAGATTTGTGCACATAATAAAGTGCATGGAATGATTAAATTTCATAATGAGCAAGTGACGTACGAAAAAGTATCGTATCTTGCATAAGTATCAGAGGGCGAAAAGGTATCATAAAGAAGGAGTATCATTATGAACAAATATCAATATGAACAAGTATTATGAAAAAAAGTGTCATGAAAAAGAGGCATTATTGTGGACAAATATCATAATAAGTGAATGACAAGAAGAGTAGTGATAAAGAGTGGTCTGATTGATAAAAAAAACATTTGCAGTCCTGTATAATGAAGAGGTGTGTACATATAACGGCATCCCATATTATGTGTTTACTTAAAATAAAGGTAACTTTGCTTTTCCATAATAAATACTGAGCGCGGTGTTATTTGTTTGGTGATGATTATGATGACATACTTTCATTCAAGAAATCGTTTCTAAGGTCATGAATAAATAACGATATAACCGCCCTTTTTGGACTCGGGACTTTGGCTTTATTTTTGGCGTACTTTTGACTTGATCACTTGAGTCTATGTACTTGAACTTTAAATTTAAAAACCCAAAATAATAAAAAATGGATTCCGGACTTCATCTCTAAATTTGGGTGTAACGGACTAAAGGGGGTTTTACCCTCATAAATGTTTGCCGAATGACACCATGCCAACGAACTGCCATGGAAATGAATACAAGCTGTGCGTCAATTCAATAATTAGAGACACGCCCAACATCGCTTAGCTGGTATAATCAGATGGCAAGGAAATAAACAGGAAAAAATACAAGTCAATGAAAATGCCCTCTTGTATCCTTTCAAAAAAAAACTAGGAGAAGGTCTTGTTTATTAGTACAAAAGGTGTACTTTTTGACAATAAATTGTCTTTAGATATAGAGGTCTGAAGTTTTCTCTAAGATAGTGTCATTGACTTTTCCAAAAATTCCTTTTTCAACATTCGGGGCTAAGTAAATCTTGAACGGCATAACAACTTGCGTCATAATAAATATATTATCAATGCGTTTAATATCAAGAAAGGTAAAAGGGTCATAGATTCATAGACGAACAGAAGTGTAGGACACATTATACCACCTTTAGTCCGCGAGATGGTAAAATGAATCAATGGATGGATGCGAAAACAGTAATAATGAATTGAATTAAATACTTTCAAAAGCAAATAATGAACATACCTGCAATACGAAAAAAATCACAAAACTTGATAAAATTTGAAATTTCTGCACTTAAAACACATGTATGAAAATTATATGTTGTCATTGAATGAAAAAATGGGGAAAGTTCCTTATAGTTTTTGAACAATCACCAAAACCATGCTTTTCACAATCTTGTTACTTAAAATGAGAAGTGATGGCAATTAGGTAGGAGGAATTAATTTCATGAAAATTGGACTTTCAAAATTCAAGATAATTTCTCGCAATTGGAGGTATCGACGCTTAGCTGAATTATGACTTTTATATCTAGATCTTTTTGGTTATTTGTTCTCTATTTTCGATTAATAGACTTCCAAATGTTTTGGTTTTATCTGCATTGATGAGACATAAGTTGTCGAAATGCGCATATGCAGAAGATAAATTAACAGTAACTCCGGTATTTTTGTTATCTAAAGACAGTTCAAAAATTGTTGTAAAGAGGACAACGTCGCTGTTGTTCTAAACCTTTAGCTAATATCATGAAATTCTGTCACAGCTTCAACAGTTTTACTTCTTTCTACTCTCTATTCCCATTTACTACAAGAGATCGATCACAACTACTTATCATTGTTTTTTTATTATTCTTTAAGAATAGAAAGCACACACATGATTTATGTACTTCATTGTAAGGGTACTCGTCTTGATAAGTTGGACTTTTTTGTAGTTTGAATTTTACTGAGTCTTTTTGTGTATTTATTTTTTAGCCATTCACTAAACATAGGGGGAGGGTTTGGATCCAAGAAAACGAGTTAAACCCCACCGCAATTTTTGCGCCTGTCCCAAGTCCCAAGGTTCCTCACTGTGTTGAAGACCGTACGGTGACCCCTAGATGCTTTGTTTTTTGTCGTTTTAACCTGGATATGGGATGTTGTCTCCTTGACATTTACCCCATTTCCTTTCTTTTTCATAAATATCTAAGTTTTTGTCAAAGACAACAACTTAACTTAGGAATATATCCTCTGTGATAGACAATTTGTTTATCGAGATTGATGGTTTTTTATTTCGGCAGACAAAGTTCTTATTGTGCATCAGTACTTGCAGATTTGCTTCGACAATCTTCCGAAGACGATTTCAAATCATAATAATGTTTTGGAACTCAAAACCTCATATTTCAGTTATTATTTTCTTCTTAGATATATCAGGTACCACAGATACAACGAAAACTAAATATCAATTTTCCTATCATAAATTTCACTTCCTGAATATTGATATTCCTTCTGCCCTGCATAATTTATGATGCTATATTAACGTTAGCATCCTCAAAAGACGAAGTTTTAACCTACTTATGTCTCATACCGATCAAGTAAAATACTCTTTCGGAATGTGTGAAAGAAAGCTCGACACTGACACCCCCAATTCTACGTTCAGTAGTTTGTAGACTAGTAATATATATGACAGTCTTCCAACTAGTGACTGACTTGTTCACATTAGACTAGATAGCATTTTCGTAACTACCAGACTTTGAAGTACCTTTTGTTTCCGTCTTATTAATCTATTTTTCTTCTAGAGTTTACCAATTCAATCCTAGTTATGAGTAACCTAAGGCGAGTGTATTGTTAACCATTGCTAGACCCTCTGGTACACCAATTTCAAGAAGTTTACTCATGACATTCTAAACCCTAAAATCGACTAAACATAACTCCTGGCAATTAGCTGTTTCAGAAAAAAAGGGAAATTTTGTAAAGTGATCGTATTACGAATTTTAGTGTACAAGTAATAACGTTTGCCATGGGCGACTCAAATAATTTTGATGTAGGGGTCTAATGACAATGCAATAACATCTGAAACGCCAAATTGTACCCGCCATTGTTGCTTGTAGGTATATTAAAACAATTTCGAAATGACCATACAATAATTTATTGCAGTTAGAGTTGACATTTGTGTTATGGTCTCATGTTTATTTACTTCATATCATTTCGTAAATATTTAATACAGGACTTAGTCTTTTGATTTGATAAAAAAAATTTCCCCATCTGAGATGTATGCTCTTTATATTTCTAAGATATGGTGTACTTTTACATGAGATTAAATCTAATGTGTACACTTGTTTATAACTATTTTCTAAATTTATGTAAATTCTTAAACCTAAGGTTTAATTCCCTCTATCGTAGTTTGTCCTTAGCTATATTTGATATTGCTGATTATGCGCATTTCGTTTGGTTTTATGCATTTTTAACATTTTTATTAATTTCCGAAATGGTCATACAGCTCGTTAAAATTTATTGCAGTTGGAGTTAAAATATGTGTTATGATCTCATGTTCATTTACTCCATATCCTTTCGTAAAATATGAAACCATTTATTAAACACATTTTAAATGGTTGCAAACACTCATGACTCTCTTAAAAGATGGAAATACCAAAAGTCCCTTTCCATAAGTATTTGAATGAACAAAGAGAAAGCAGTTTTTTATTTTTCATTATTTAATTTTCCACACAGTCAATTTTCTTTAATTTGTAGTATGAAACAATAATGTTGTAATATTATTCTAGAAAAATTTTTGAAATCTTTCACCATAAGATTTTGATTTTTAAGAAATCACCATGAAGCATATACTACTGCACTGTTGATATATAAGAATGTGCATAGAAAGACTATAAATTACCAAACTTCGTCATAGAAATTTGTAGACCTAAATATGAGAGAATAATGATCATAAGCATGCATGAAGTATTGATTGGATTTGCAGTTAAAAAGAAAATACGTTGTCAAAATATTGCTGAAAACACAGTTTCATTCAATTTCTTCTGGATGAAAATCCTAACAGTCAATTTTCACCCAAAAACAAGGAAATAGAAGGTCCTCCATGCATACGACTTATATGAAAATTTTATAAAAATTCACCGTCCCATTTTAGATCTTTTTATCAGAATGTTAGGAAAATTGCATAAAAAGTCTTTTTTTTTAATATTCCTTAATACTGAACGTCAAGCAGAAAGAATTACCTCCCTTTCCAAAAATCTGACTTTTATTAATTCTAATATTTTTGAGATGCCATTCAAAACCTAGATATTATGATGTTGGCACTTTGAATCATTTTATAAAAGGATTGCAGTTTTATGATAACATGAATATTCTATTTCAATTTATGATAGAAATTCTTATTCTTTTGTTTTATTCGTACTATTCAAAACAAGTAATTTGTTGAGAAAAAGGGTTATCTCCCCTACCCCATGTCTGCAGACTAATCAAAAATGAAACAAATGCATTCTACTTTTTGGGGTCTTAAGGCGTGAGACTTCAGTATTTTACTAAGGGTATTTGTTGTCAACGGTTAATATTATTTTCATAGTTTTGACCTAGTTTAAAAATCTGTGTTTTTACCTCATTAAATCTCATATCAAAATGGCGAGAACCATTGCCACAAAAGCACTGCATGCTACAAGTAACAGTCAAACAAGATACATCACATGGTATATCAGAGATACCACGAGCTATTGTGTCAGAAATGAGCTTCCCAATTATGTGCGAAAAGTGTCAAACTATGACAATTTCGAAAAAAATATTCAAATACGGGATCCATGCCAGTGTAGTGCATGCATCATATATCGTGCTTACAGTTTATATTTATTATGCCCCCCGCGACGATAAGTCGGGTGCATATTGTTTTACCCCTGTCCGTCCGCCCGTCCGTCCGTCCGAGGGGGTACATGGTTTGTCTGCGCAACTCCTCCTACAGTTTTATGCTAGAAAGCCTTTATGTTGCAGATCATTTGTACATAAATTGAAGATGTGCATGTGATAAGGATTTTGATTTTGGTGCATTTATGTCAAAAATATACATTGTTGAACTTAGTCATTTTAGGGGTGATTTCGTAATAGAGGGTACATAGTTTGTCCGCGCAAACTCCTCCTACAGTTTTAATGCTAGGAAGTTATTATCAGATCATTTGTACCTATATTGAAGATGTGCATGTGATAAGGATTTTGATTTTGGTTCATATTTGTCAAAAAAAATACATTGTTGAACTTAGTCATTTTAGGGGTGATTTCGTAATAGAGGGTACATAGTTTGTCTGCGCAACTCCTCCTACAGTTTTGATGCTAGGAAGGTTTTATGTTACAGTTTCTTTGTATGTTTTATTGAAGATGTGCATGTAGTATGTATTTTGATTTCGGTTAATTTTTTTTCAAAAATACACATTGTTAAATTTATAGATTTTTTGGTGATTTATTAATACAATTATAACCATTTCTAATCGCAAAAAAATCAACTACTTATGCTCCTTGTTCCAGCGTTATCCAACATCTATGCTTTATTATCCCCGCACTTTCGAAGAAAGTTCGGAGATAATGTAATACCCTCCGTCTGTCCGTCCGTCACTTTTCTTGTGACTCAAACTCCTCGTACATTTTTGGATTTAGGGATTTAATTTTGTTGTAGAATTGTTGCATATAGTCTGCAGATGCGCAATAAGCTTTCGAATTTTCGATATTGGTCTTGGTGCAAACAAGAGGCCCCATGATGTCAATTTTTACACATGTGGCATGTGACACAAACTCCTCCTACATTTATGGATTTAGGGATTTAATTTTGTTATAGAATTGTTGCATATAGTCTGCAGATGCGCAATAAGCTTTCGGATTTTTGATATTGGACTTGGTGAAAACAGGAGGCCCCATGATGTCAATTTTAACAAAAACCCAAAGATGTGGATTAGACACATGTGGCATGTGACGCAAACTCCTCCTACATTTTTGGATTTAGGGATCAAATCTTTATGCAGAATTGTTGCATATAGTCTATAGATTGTCAATAAGCTTTTTGAATTTTGGTTCCGGTTCTAACTTTGGTAAATTTCCTGAAAATGTCAAAGACACTTATTTTTTTTTAATTTTGGCATATTATCTTATATTCTGACAAGTGTTTGGTAAAAAACAAAATTCTGAAAACTTAGAATTCTGAAAGGCGGTTCCAATTTTGGTAAATTTCCTGAAAGTCTCAAAGACCACTTATTTTTGGAATTCTGCCTAGCAACCATACTTAAAATCTTTGTGTAGTTTAGGACGAACATTTTCATAATTGGATTTCAAAAATATTTGATTCCAATTTTGGTAAATTTCCTGAAAGTCTCAAAAGACCACTTATTTTTTGGAATTCTACCTAGCAACCATACTTAAAATGTTTGTGTAGGTTAGGATGAACATTTTCATAAATTAAATTTCAAAAATATTTGATTCCAATTTTGGTAAATTTCCTGAAAGTCTCAAAGACCACTTATTTTTTGGAATTCTACCTAGCAACCATACTTAAAATGTTCGTGTAGTTTAGGACGAACATTTTCATAAATTGGATTTCAAAAATATTTGATTCCAATTTTGGTAAATTTCCTAAAAGTCTCAAAGACCACTTATTTTTTTGGAATTCTACCTAGCAACCATACTTAAATTGTTTGTTTAGTTTAGGAAAATCATTTTCATCAACTGGATTTCAAAAATATTAATTCCAATCTTGGTAAAATTTCCTGAAAGTCTCAAAGACCACTTATTTTTTGGAATTCTACTTAGCAACCGTATATTCTAGAATTCTTTTAGTGAAAATAATGACTATAAATAGATAGATTTAAAGAATAATGAAAACAATTATACCCAGGGTGTATAATAATTGTTTTCTGTGTCAAACAGGGAGTGCGGGGATAGCTGTCGTTTCCGACAACATCTAGTTGTTTTATATAGTATAAAATAACTAATACAAAATTAAGTATCAGTAAATATTAGTTCATCAGACGATCATTTCGACAACTTATGTCTCATCGGGGCAGACAACCGACTTGATATATGCCCTGTATGTCGTTTTAATGCTCCTTTGTTTTCACTTTGTCAACAGCATTAACTGTAAATACTTAAATGCATTTCTCCTTTGTGTGTGTATTATTGTCAACATTTTATATACAATTATATTATACGGACAGTACATTCAGACTAAAAATTTTTGCATTAAATGGCTGGACGTCACTCTATCTTCTGTAATTTTGTATTTTATTGTTTTATCAGAATCCTTTAAATCCTAAGCATGTCTGACAGAGGATTGTTTCGGTTTTCATGTTCCTCTTGGGTCTAATGTGTGTCACATATCAAAATAATCAAAGAGTTAACATTTATTTTTTATCAAGGATATAACATACCAAATTAGCAAGCTTGAACATTTGTCTCCACAAAATGTTACGGGGAACTTTTAACCCCGGGAACATTTTTGGGGGATTTATGTACTATAGATTACATACATATTGAACATTCGTTTGGTTTTATGCATTTTAAACATTTTTTGAAATTATGGATTTCCTTTGTTTGGGTTCTAGTGCTGCTGATGAGGAATTAATTTCCGAAATGGCCATACAGCTCATTCAGAAAATTATTGCAGCTGGAGTTAACATATGTGTTATGGTCTCATGTTCATTTACTCCATATCCTTTCGTAAAAAATAATACAGAAAACAGTTGTTTTTATATAACTCATAGTTTTAGTAAATATGTAGTTCAAAGCAGAGAAAAACAACAAGGAGACATACACTGTTTTCTTAAGGACGATATTCGTGGGCAAAATAAATCAAATCAACTTGACTGTCACGGTGTTTTTGTTTCTGGTAGACCTCTATTAATGTTGTTTCAATAATAAATACATAATGCCGAAGTTGCTGTTAATCTGGATTCTGCATGTGCTCTTTTCGACAATTCTACATTATTATCAGCATATTTCCAATCATTCTTCCAAGTTTCCTTCTGATCCGTCCAATAACAAGCTGTGAAATTAGACTCGACTTTCATACCAAAGATATCTTCAAACAGTAAAACAAAACAAGTGAAAGAGGATATACAAATCTATATATAATTTGCATAAAAGTATGGAGAATTTGTTACGTCAAGATAGATATTTTCCTAATCGTCTTTGAAATATTTGGGTTTGAAATGTGTCTATTTAAGGGTTTTGAAATTACCAAAAATGGACGTCATGCATGCCATCGCAACGGAGGTCAACAATAATAAATTGGCATTATTTTTGCGATCCTTAGATAAATATCAACCTATGAATATCAGCAAAATATGTGACATGCCGTATCTCAGGCTTAATTTAGATTATTTGGACCTTACAGAAAATCTGTAAAGTAAAAATGATAATCCGTCGTGACAAAAGGAGGTTTCTTATACAATAACACAGTGCAGTGTGTCCAGATACTAATTCTATTAATAGAACTTTGATTGTTTATGACAATTTTTATAATTATTTTTACAAAGATGTTCAAACTGTCAATTATTTTACTTTCAAAAATTTCCAAAGACTTCCTAGAAACTTATTGTACCTGACAAGGTTTGGAAGAGTTGTTTTTCCTGACTCATACTAGCGTGAGTCTTGATAAGGTCTTTACATGCTGCTTTTGCACTATATTTCACATCGAAGCATCGAAATAATTGACCAAAGTATCTCGGAACAGGTATAAGACCTTTAATGCTTACAGTTTCTCATATGCATTTATCCCATGTTGAATGAAAAGGGTATGGAGTAAATGCACACGAGACAAAGTCTCCATAAATACATGGTAAAACAAGCAAAGGAAGAACGCTTTTATTGTTGTTCTTCATCTTGAAGTCACCACGAGGCATTCAACAATGAGCCCTGCTCACACTTTATAGCAAGTTCAAGACGGCCCTATCTATATCCCTTCAATTAAAACTGATTTTGTCCCTCCTGTATTCTGGAATCCGTTAGAAAAATCCCTTTGCGAGAGATGTATGGAGACACTATTATACGTTCAAAATTTGGCATTTTATGTTTTGTAATTTCCAATGTTATTCTGACCATTCTGTTCATGGTGTCCACTTCTCACTATTTCTTTATGCCAAGTTTTCTTGGAATTGTCTGGATGATTACCCTGTGGTTGTTAAGGTTTTGTTATTGTTTTCTATTTATATAACACTTTTCTAATTAATTTTATGTTTGTTGACATTAAAAAACAAACATGGATGTAGCGTTGTACGATATCTAGTAATGAATTTGCTCAAACCGGTGCTAGCAGTCTTGTTGAAGTTACTTTGAGGTATAGCAAAGCCCATTGTTGAAGACCACGCAGCGCCTTCGAGTTCAGAACAACAATAAAAGCGTTATTTCATTGTTTGATTTTACAGTGTATTTGTAGAGACTTTGTCTCATGTGCATTTAGAAGACATTAATGAGTGAATAGATGATTTGCCAATTAATTAAGGTCCTTGCCAGTTCTAGTCAAATTTTGTGGTCTTTGGTCAAACTTTCAAAGGGAAATAACTCCTACACCGGACAAACAAACATTAAACTTGAACATTTGTTTTAAAGAACGGTCTTCGTGCTTAGCCAGTCTGAACAGAGTAATTACCTACAAAATATTAATGATATTCTGCAGTAAGTTAGCATATTTTGGAATTTTTAATACTTTCATAGTTACTGAGAAGACAGTTCAAGTTAGTATAGTTGTTTATTTTTGTACTGAAACAAGTAGCACTTTAAAGCATGGTAAGCGCTATTTGGGATTGTGTTTTAAATTATGTTGCTGACTAAACGTCTGTTAAAGGTTAAACTATCATAACTTTTGATTAAAAATGCTATATATTTTGGTTGGATTTCACAAGCAGGGAACCATTCTGTCCCCTTGAGATTTTTCAAAAAGTTACCTCCCTTTTGGGTTTTGCTAAATCCATTCTGTTGATTGCAGAACTGGCAAATGGTCTATTATTACACAACTTTGATAAAAGACCTTTCAGTCTGGAGAACAATTGACATACTATCTAGTTTTTCATGTTATTTAGTATTTTTGTGTCGTTAAAGCAATATTCAAATAGCGTTGGTGTTATATAGTGAAAACTCACAACAATAGTTGTGTTTCTTATATCTGCCCTTTTATAAAATACAATTCCCTCTCTTCTGAATGTCGTCTTTTTATTTCCGTTCCTTGTAGTCCACGTTTTGGCTTTGTTTTTCTCTGTTCCTATTTTTGCCATGTCTATGGACTTTGTTTTTCTCTGTCCCTGTTTTTGCCATGTTTATGGACTTTGATTTTTGTAATCATCACTTTTCTTTTTCCTTAGGTATCCTACTGCTGTTGTTTTATAAAACCCATCGATAATCTTTCTTATGTGAAATTGAAATGCAAATGTATTTTAGGCTGATCAAAAAGATATATTAAGACTTGACACTTCACTGTAGTTATTTGACAAAGTCTAAAAGAGTTGATGCGGATGATTGTATATGACGCACTTTCCTCCTCGTGAACTCTTTTAATTATAATAACGTACCAATTGTACTTAGTGACTAGAATGATAACAGCCTATAAATTAATTTCAGTGTTTTGTACAATCGTTTTCAGATACTTCCCATACGGCAGTGTTCACTTAGTGACCACTATACAAGTATTTACTGACGTGACAAATTTCGTCAAACACTCAGCATTTTATTTCTAATTAATTTTATTGTCTTTGTATAAAATACATTCCTGTTTCGGCATTTGTAACAATTGAATTATAAATTGATTATATTATTTACTTGTCAATAGATTATTTGCTGTTCTAATTAAAACATGACTGATAAGTGGAAACAATTGACATGATGTAGGTTTCTGAGTTGTAGTGGTTCGTGGGTGATGTCAATTAGTTTTGGCCTAACATTAAACCATGAACATGTATCATCAGCGAAATTTTGGTGAAAGGTCATATGTCAATGAGTTTTTGCCCAGCACTTAAAAATTTACATGTTTTGATCTTACATATTACTTGGATTTCGTTTGGTTTATGCATTTTAAACATTTTTTTTTGAAACTGTGGATTTCCTATGTTTGGGTTCTAGTGCTGCTGATGAGGAATTAATTTCCGAAATGGCCATACAGGTCATATAAATTACTGCAGTTAGAGTGAACATATGTGTCATGGTCTCATATTCATTCACTCCATATCCTTTCGTAAAATATGTAAATCGAACAAAACCTTAATTAAATGTTATGTTGCTTAATATTGAATAATGGTTTTAGTAGTTTTTACTTAGCTATTCTGTTGGATTCTTTATGATTTATATATTAAATTGTATTTGAAGAAATTTATTTAGATTTATAACTAATTTCTCAAGTTCTATTTAACATGTTTCAAGACTCTGATGATAACGCCAAAATTTTTTTAATGTATTACTGATTAATAACAAAATTTTACATATTACCATGTGTATTGTCATACAAACTAGGATTGTTTACATTTTGTGTAATATGATTCGATTGTTTTATCTTATTTAATATAATTCGCTAGCACATCAACCAATGTTTTCAACATTTTATTTATCAAGCTTTTGAATCTGATATACAATTTCCCTTAAATCATTTGATATATAACTTCTAAAATGTCTTTCTCATTTATTATTTTAATAAATTTGAGCAAAACAGGATATTTAAGCATTACGCAGCTCCATATATACATATAAATTAAAAACTTATCCAATAATCCACGGGCATCACTAGCTATAGACTCAACGACAATCATATTACTGTTTCGAATGAATAATTTAATTTATTAAATGAAGAAGAGCATTCCTGTAAAATATTTCAAGAAAAATGTAAGGCTCACTCGGGTAATATTATTCCCACTTAAATAAAGATGATATTTAATTTCTTTTTTCTCAGAAGTTGCATTTCACTCATTTTTCTCAGAAAGATGTTTCCAAAAATATTTTTTACCCAAAAATCTTATTTTCTTTTTCGTATTCCTCAGAGAACATCGAGATGTAACTCGTAAGTTATAAGGTATTTCTCAAATCAGTTGGATCATTTTATCTTTTATGTAAGACTTTTAAGATTTTTTAGTAATTTTTTTCTGCTTTCATGCATGTGTCTTCTCAGTCTTGTTGTGAGTTTTGAGTGAATATATAGCTTTGATATATTAACGTGACCCACGTTACTTCCTAAAATGTAACGGTCAAAGGTCTTAAATTGATGTAGAAAACTTGAGTTCTGTTTTCAATCAAACACTAAAAATGCCATTTGTTTTCTGAATAACAACCCAATTACATTTTGCTGGTGGATCTTCAAAATATTGGATAATTTTGTTTGATTTACATATTTTTTCATACTATTAGCATTTTATATGTGTGGTGCATTCTTAACTGAAAATCATTTACTCCCATCTAATGTATGGGAACTGTCAAGCTCAGGTTTGACGCCTGAGTAAGCAAAGCAAGCAAACTATTCAACTCTTTGTTGAACATGCTTTTTTATTGATTGATTGATTGAATATTGTTTAACGTCTACTCAGCAATATTTCAGCTATATCAAGACGAGAACAAAAAAACCACCCCCAAAAAAGAGCTTTTTTAATTTGGATATTCATCAACATAACTTGCCATGTAACATCACCCGACATCTTGGTAAAAAGTCATAACAACATGTAACTCTTATTGGACTTTTCAAAAGCTACAAAAATTTAATATCTTCTATTTTTCGGTATCCGGGTAACATGTGCTAAAGAGACGCTATGTGAAGATTCTAATGTGACATGCTTTAAACCACTGCATGTAGATGCAAACAATACACTTTTAAAATAAAAATCTTTCAAACTTTTTACACGTTAAATAAGATCATACAAAATAACTATTCAATCCCTTGTGATCAATTTATGTTCTTTTATCGATTTAAGAACTGTGCTGGTACATTAAAACATGAAATCAAAAATTAAAACAAACGTAGATGAAATTTTATTTCAACATACTATTAATACTGTGTACTTTTTATTACATTGTAATATATTGCACAAGACAGCCACATCGTAATTTAATACATTGGAAAACACTGACAGGAAGTGGGAATTCTGCTGCAAAGTATTCAATAAACACGAACACAAACTGAGACAACATGACAAAGATAAGACAATTCGAAAACATTAACAAGAAAAATGCAAAACCACATCAGAAGCTGTAGGAGCGCCCGCAAAAAAATGTACTAAACCACAGCATCAGCTGTAAGAGCGCCAGCAAAAAATGTACAAAACCACAGCACTAGCTGTTGGAGCGCCCGCAAAAAATGAAGATCAAGATTTCTTTTTATCCTCAAAACCTTCTATCATAAAATATATTATAAAAAATGAAGAACACAAACACTTTACATCCTCAAACCTACTATCATAAAGAATGAAGAACAAAAACATTTTTGATCCTCAAAACTTACTATCTTGAAATTTAAAATGGAAATCTAATGAGGAAGATATTCACCATTACGAAACATTTCAACTTGTATTCGTGTTACTATGGAATATATGGGTATCATTTCCTTCGGTTATAAATTGTGTTCACTTTTGGAACTGAGGTGATTTTTACCTGGTATAATACTTTTATGAATTTTCAAAAGTATGTCTATTAGATTTCCCAGTTTACACTGTTTCATAGAGATAAAAAGAGATATCAACACCTCACTCAAAATCAAGCAATACACTAATGATTTCAACATTATATTTATCAAAAGTTACAAAAGCTTTTGAATCGGATACAATTTCCCTTAAACCATTTGATATAGCTTCTGAAATGTATTTCTTATTTATTATTTTAATCAATTTGAGCAAAATAAGATATTTAAGCATCATATATTCACAGTAACTTCGGTATTTAGTCATTCATCGGAATCCGCAGCACCATATCCATATAAATTAAAAACTTGAAACCACTAGCTATTGACTCAAGGTCAATCACACTACTCTTTCGAATGAATTAAATGGATAAATAGAACAGCTTTCCTGTAGAACATTTCAAGAAAAATGTAGGGCTCACTCAGGTAACATTATTCACACTTAAACAAAGGAGATTATATTCAATTAATTTTTCTCAAAAGTGACATTTCATTCATTTTTCTCAGAAACAAATATTTCCAAAAATAAATTTTACCCAAAAATCTCACTTTCATTCTCGTATTCCTCAATGAACATCGAGATGAAACTCGTAAGTTATTCATCTTTTTTTTCACACAACGAGAACCTTTTATTTTAATGTGACACTTTTCTGATTTTTTTCTTTTACCATGTGCCTTCGCTGTATTTATATATAGCTTTGGTATGTTAACGTGACCCAAATTATTTCCTGAAATGTAAGGGTCAAAGGTCCGAAAGTGATGTTGATCAAACGTAAACAATATCATTTGGTTTTCCGAATTACATCACAATTAAATTCTGGTAGATTTTTTTTCCTTTCTTTTTTTGTAATATGAAAACACATTTAGTATTATTTCTATCAAGCGTATAAAAGTTGTCGCCATGTTCACGATTACCGTAAAAAATTTATATGCTTGCCATATTATTACTGGGGAACTTTAATTTGGGACATCTTGGTAAAAAGTCATAACGTCTACAAGTTGTCAACATGTTAACGCTAATTGGACTTTTCAAAAAGGTACAAAATTTTAATATCTTCTATTTTTCGGTATCCGGGTAACAATTTCAATAGAGACGCTATGTGAGCGAAGAAACAGTGCATATAGATAATATTGTACTATAGTAAAATGTATTTGTCATTTTGAATGAAAAATTGCAAACATTGCACTTTTAAAATAAAAATCTTTCAAACTAATAAGATCATACAAAAATAACTGTTTAATCCCTGGGCTCAATTTGTGTTCTTTTATCGATTTAAGAACTGTGTCGGTACATTAAAACATGAAATCAAAAATTAAAACAAATGTAGATGACATTTTTATTTCAACATACTGTTAATACTGTGTCTTTACTACATTGTAAATATATTGCACAAGACAGGCAAATCGTAAATGGATATATTTGAAAACACTGACAGAAAGTGGGAATTCTATTATTAAGTATACAAAAACACGAACACAAAAAACACCTTGTGTTTTAAAACATTTATTTTTGTTATCAAAATTTAACCTTTTGAAAATACCAAGGCTTCATTCCTTTTATTGCACTCGATCAATGTCCCTGAGTTTGGTCTATTATTTCGATATTTTTGGTAATGAGTACTTTTTTAGATTATTTTTGGGTTATGGCTTTTCATATTATTTTATTCTAATGCAGCTGATGAAAGGTTACTCCTTGGAACAAGTGTACACCATAACAAAATTTACTGTTTATTATTCAAATTGGGTATTTTTGTATTACAAAAGAGACAGTGTCCTATCAAGGAAATTTACTGATCAGTTATTTTTGTCATTAATCACATCGTGAGGTGATTTTTATTTAAATTCTTGCAATGGACTGGCCACTATGACTGATCTTTAACGATGACAAAGAGGTTTATTTGTACTTATGTAATTACTTACATTACTTCGAGTATAATTGAAATCGGAGAAATATATTTTGTCAGTAAAACTCGAGATGATACCGTAAACTCTTACAGTAGTGTCTAATAATTTGTCTGTCAAAATGCTTTTTCGTTTTTTTTTAATTCCGTTTCTAAGAAGAAAATTAATGGGTAAATTGTTGTTAAACCAAAAATATTATCGCCATTTCGAGATCTTCTTACGTTACCATTTTGAAGTGAATCTAATAATATGTAACGTTTTATTTTTACAGATCGACGATGATGTAGATTTTGCCAGAGTAACTGGAGTTGTTATAAAAAAGACTGAAGTTTAGAAAAAAGATAAGTATACAAAGTTTCTGAAATTGGGGAAATTTAAATGTATAGTTTTGAATAATTCCAATCTTTTCTGTTTGTTAACTTTACAGTTAAGTATAAAATGGGATTCATCTTCAATCAATCTACAAGTACTACATAATCTCTGTTCAAGGAGAATATTTTTGTAACGACCAGTTTCTATTTGTAGACTATGGTCACTTTAACGAAATTTTGTTAAAATTTGTCTATTTTTAAATGACAATTCTGATAAATATTTTTCAAAACCTATATCTACAACAGGTCCGGAATCAGTGTTTACTTTGGACGATTGCGCTCTCCAGAATGCGCATCAACGATCAGTCATTTTCACATCACGACTAAAAATATTATTGAATTCTGCTGAAACATAATTTATCGCGTTTTAAGAGTAAAGATCAACTGATGACCACACGATGCACGTGCATTTCTATAAGTATGAATGACTGCATTTACAAGAGTACCATGGCTGTTCTAAAAATCTAAACGCAAAAAGAAAACTGAATGTACAAGATTGATTACATATTACATTAAAGGATGTGTAGCGAAGTTCAGAACACACATTACATCTTGCACGTTTGATGTAATGGATTTTTATTTTTCTTTAAAGCATTAAAAAAAAACACAAGAAAGCAATTATTTCACGAAAAGAAAACAAAAACAAAGATTGCCTCATTGATTGATTTTCGACGGAATTGTCCCTGTTTCAATACTGTTTTAATATTATTGGAATATTTTTGTGGTCTAAAAAGATAAGAACATATATTTGTAAAAATACAATGAACATGTACAAATGTAAGTACGGAGAGCTACATCGAAAATTGAACAGGTAGTGATTCTAAGGAAAAAATAAGTCCATTTGAATGTTATTTTTATTGAAGAAAGCTTATTATTTTCATTGATAACTTATATCACTATCTTAATCAGTGAGTATACTGTAAACCAAACCTATTACTAATTACCTCTCGGGTGAATTACATTCATGGATTTATAACCATGGCAAATAGATGTACATAAGAGACTATATCATTATTTTTGTACTCTTCGTAAAATTACACTACAACTTGTGTACATTTTATGTTTGTTTACGTATTGAAATGATCAATCTAAAGTTGCACTGCATTTTACGACAACATAGGAAAAAACGGAGCAACGATTAAAAAGTATTGTCGAAGCCTAAAAGGAGACTTGGAAGTTACAGGCGGGTCCTTTTTCTGAAAATACGTGAAAATCGCATTATTTTTTGTGTATCACAATTTGCATTTTTTTAACAAATACAGGCGCAGATTAAGGCAATTTGAATGGAGTATGCCAAGTTAAAAAAATTGGACCTGGTCAATCATTCTCCACTTTACAATTTGTATCCGAAATTTTTTCCTTTTATTCAATAAATATACATTTTATTTCCTAAAATAGATCCAAAATAGGATTGCCATAAAAAGCTTGCAATTCTTTTTTTTAAAAACACACAAACCAAAAACAAAACAAAAAACTGACAAACAAACAAAAAGTGAAAAAAAAACTCAAAGCAAATAAAACAGAGTATAGAAAAGGGGAAAAAATTCAAAACAAAAAAGAGGACAGCACTAATGCACAATTTTAAGTATATGGCTGATGAGGTTTTCAAATTTGTAATGAAATACAGAGGCGTATCAGGAAGCACCACGTCCATCAATTTGTCATGCATGTGACAACCCGTGAAAAAGTAGACATTGATGACAAGTGTTTACATTTTAACTTACATTAAAGATACTGACTATTTTATCCTCACTAGAATTGAACTATCCTTTTTTGTCTGTCGATAAGATCTTGCTTCATATAAGTCATCCTGGTTATTTTTAGGCATTCCCTTTCTTGATAAATTTTACATTAAACTGATCCTTGAATATTTTTTTCAGAAAATCTTCCCAGCCAACCCCCCCCCCCCCCC
>MJUU01016330.1:25078-36454 GCA_002080025.1 Modiolus philippinarum | reverse complement strand
ATCAGTAGTGCCTTACCTAAACGGTGTTCATACTGTCTTGTAGTGGCATCGATGATTAAAAGTAAAATATACTTTCGGCAAAGTTTCTACAAGAGAGAACGAACATCGTTTAGGAAACGAACTAGTGATATTTATCGGGGGGGGGATTTTCGAACAAAAAAATCAATGATCAGATACCTAAGATCTGGAAGATTGGAAATAAATAAAGAAATTTTACTGCATGGAAATGAACAACAATGAGTAAATAAACATGGCATTTTTTTCTACAGTTCCTTAAAGACACCAAACGATTTCCAAATAATTATTTCCTTAAACAACTACATTCTTATTTAAATATGTCACCTGTTTATGATTAAAATGTACTTTTGTGTTTGGTGTTCATTGTAATGGCACGCGTGAGGGGACTACGTCACAATAAAGATTAGATTGATATTGAATGTGCGTAATGATCTGTGCAAAAGTAAACACTTTAACAAGACACATTGTAATTTAAGTTTGCTATAAAAAAGTAATTTTGATTCATCAGCAAATGATAATTTTTTTTCTTTGATTTGTTTATATATTGTTCAGTAACAGTTTTTTTAAACTATGTTTTTATGGAATATTTTATAATTTTAAATGTTTTGTTTATATTGGATCAAATTCATTAAATATATTATACCAAGAGTAAATACCTTCTTCGTGCAGGTTTTTATTTACTCTTAGTGATTCTGTAACAACGGGGTTTGTATTATTTGTATTTATTCGAGAAAAATAAATCATTGTTTGCGTTTTGATAAACAATAATAATAACAATCGTCCTAACTCTGAATTTGACGCAATACTACTCGCAATATACTTATTCTGGTATAATTTGTTTTACAAGAATCAAGTTTTTTTTCACAACAGGTTGTAACTGCAATAACTATACAAATTTTTAGCAGTTGAAGCCAGGTGAGCGATGCAGTCTGACATGAACAATACAATGAAACCGTTTTACTTTTCAGTAATTAGAGCCAGGTGAGCCATATCGACTTACAAACAAACAAGTCAATTATAGCAATCTTATTCTTAATCAAGACGCCCACAAATCAACTCTTAATTCGCGATTGGTTTAGAATTAAGGAATATAATGATTAATCTCAATTCAGTCCAACAAAATACCTATTATAGTATATAGAACATGAGTTTATTATGTTGATGCAAATACAAGTTTTCTAACACCAATATCAGAATTCAAGGCATTAGAGCTCTGCCAATTCTGTATCCCCTTCAGTTAATTTCGTGGAATATTTTAATTTCGTGGAATATTTTGAACTTTTAATTTTTTTTTGCCGACTTTTTTCTGCATCCATGGCAACGACCTCCAAATTTGTGGCCTAAAATAGTTTCTTTCTACATATAATATCTATTTTTTTCTGTAAGATTTCCTCCATTTTGATGCACTTTGAATTTTCCCAACTATTTTCAGTTTTCATAGCCACGGTCGCAATTTTGGGAAAATCTTTCGTAGAAGTGGTTTCTGCTTTTTCTGTACATGGTTTTATCCAGTAGTATGCATTGCATTATATACATGTATATATATTAAAATTTCGCACCTCAAGTTTGTAAAATTATTTGATAATTGATTGTGTAACCATATTACTTTTTAGGAATTTAAGCCAGGTAAGCGCTGTAGACTGCCATGGATTTCTTGTTTTATTATTATTGTTATCTGATTTATTTCTTTCCAATAATTATTCACCAACACATATGAATCAATGTTTGCTGATTATTTTGTTGTCTCTATTTTTCGCTTTATCTTCTGTCGCTGTACATTTCCACTATATTGTAATTCTTAGAATCGAAATTCAATTTTATGGTACATTCAAACAATAGTTAAATTGTACGTGAATATGACTCGATTTCCTGGCTGGGACGTTCTATTCTCCCACCTCGGACAAGGGAATAGACCATATCCGAGTTCTGGTATTTCGATTCACCCGCTGTTGTTTGTCCGCCCTACGTCACAAACGTGTCCGCCCCATGTGACCAAGAATGTACTTCAACAACATAGTTTCATGACGTCTTAGGATTTATGACGTAACGTTTTCTATACTGTGACGTGATCTGGTAAATCCTTTCACAAGAGCTCGGATAAGGTCTATTCATTGTTTTCGCGGTGCAAGATTTTTCTGACTTAACACAGGGGGGTGTAAGACAAGCTACACGCATTTATTCCCGCCAATATCTTATAATTACGATATACTCGGCTTAGGCTACATGAATCGGAAAGTATATCATTTAATGCAATAAAATAGAATATATATTGCATTCGAACGACTGAAAGTGGACTTAAACACGCAATGAATGCGTAAATCTTTGGTACTGAAATAACCCCGGACTCGGACGCGTGCTCCATGCTTTATGATGTCGTGAAAAGGGAAGTAATTCACCATGAGATTTTTCTGTCTGACCCTCGCCATGGTGTTAGATTCTTATATTCTCGGTATTTTTACGACGTCATAATCAATTGACAAATGAATATTATATGTCATGATTTATACACTTGGCTGTGAAAAATCTCTCTTTTTCCCATAAAATAATATTTTTAGGTCAACAAATATTTTATTATGTGTATCTCTGTTGTATACTAGTATAAAAAAACAAAAGTCTGTCTGCTAGTTATCTCATATAAAGGCTAAAAAATAAGAATGTTTTTATAGTTTTTTTGTTATTCGATGTAATACCATTTTGTTGAAACGCCAATTCTAGTCTAATTTCCAAAGAACGATGACAGAAAAACATTTTTTTTGCAAGATGGGAGTTAAAAATTACAAAACAACTTAATTCGTGTTAGATTCTTTAGATTCTTTTGGTAAATTTCCTGAAACTCTTACAGTTTCGAGGAATTATACTTGAAAAATAGATATCAGTTAACACCCACAGTGGCCGAAAACTACAAGAACATGCCACAATCCATACCTTTAAGTGATTCCATATCTTTTCAAACGTGTTTTTAATTTCATTAATATGTATTATCTAAATTATAAGGGGAACCATTTTTTTCTGGTGGTCGGATATGGGTTGTACCGGATGATGGACTTTCGGTTGCCACGAAAACCAACAAAAAAAAAAACAACAAAATTTTAGAAAAAATTATTTTGCAACATATTTGCTACATATTTTTTTACATATTTTAAAATTGGTTGAAATGAATAGTGGATTGTCTGGTTGCTATGGAAACCAAACAAAAGCACTGGAATATTTTTGATGTTTTGATTTCAGGAATTTGTGCTAACTGGAACCTGGCTCTTGCATGTTTAATGCTTTTGTAAATACCGCTATTAAACCCATGTTAAGACCAAATCAATGCAACACACGAAGCTAGTCACTTCCACATTTTCTTACACGTGGGTTTGACGTTTCATGTGCGGATGGAGACATATAGCCCCTCGTATTAATCTTATTTGCTTCTGGTTCAAATACTTGGAATAATACATTGAACTTACGTGTGCAATTTTTTGTTCGCTTTCAGTGAGTAATATTTTTTCTTATAGGTCTCAATAAGATATAAAATCTACGCATATTAAATTTGGAAAAATGTAGGTCTGTTGAACCAGTTCGACAAGTACTCGATTCAACACACAGGAAAAAGATTGAAGTATATAGTTCAGGCTTTAATTCAGTACAGATTTCTTGGATTATACATTTTCGTAAAGGTTATATTATTTTGCTTTAAAATGTTGATCTACGATTCTGGTGTTTCTTTCACTGAAAAAACAGCACTGTATTTACTGAAAAAAAACAGCACTGTATTTTATAAGACACATTTAAGAAAACGCTGTAAGAAAATGAATCTTAAATAGTACAACATGGTCTTTAATTGCCTCCATTTTTACAAGTTTAGACTGTCATTATCAGATCCATGACATGATGTAAATATAGTGTCTAACATTGTTTCCAGTTTATTACGTATATTTCTCACATCGAGATAGTTAAATTTTCACATTTTAAAGTTCGAGGCTTATCAGAGAGCTTTAAAATGTGAAAATTTAACTATCGAGATGTGAGAAATTCGTAATAAACCTGAAAACAATGTTAGAGATTGTTTCTCTAATTTCTACTCAATTTATTTGAAGTAAAGCGTTTTCCGTAGTCTCCAGTTTTAAGTATGCCGCCATTTTGTTGCTATCATCGTTACTATGTGTATCATTGCGCCATTCATTGAAAGGGGTGTTGAATATAATAGTTTTGATAAAAATGTCATATTTTCAGTAAATTGAGTTATCTTGGTCATAAAAATGCAAAAACCGTTTCGCTAGACAATGATGCAGGTGTTAATTTCATCAACATCCGGTTGCACTATTTCTAAAAACTGACACGAGAAACTTAGATGATTGACCAATCGCCAACTGAGATCAAGTAACTCCTATGTTGATTATCATTTCGATAACTCACTAGTCAGGAGGTGTTTAAATTTGCTAGAAATTAGAGAAAATTGTTTTTTATCCATAATTTGTGTGTTTTATTCGATCTGGATATAAAAAAAACATGTTACAATCGCAAAATGTTTAAAACAAATACCATTTAATATTTCATTTCAGTATCATGTATTCATGCAAAATTCACCTGAAGTAATATGCTTTAAGGATTAATTTGTGACCGTCATTTCAAAATTATAGTGTTGTATTTTTTTCATTTAAACAATATAATTTATAATTGTACGACCTTTGAAAAATGCTTTAATAGTGCACAGCCACCAACACAACATGGGGAAATATTATAATTATAAAAATTGTTTCCTATTTCCTGCAAAAACAAATTCAGAAAATACTTTAATTTGACTTAAATGTTCACATTATCACATATTAATATCCAATTAATATAATTGCCACCCTGCTATGAAATTTTAAGGTTAACTAGTACGTCAATTGTTCGAAGAAGAATTGATAAACATTTTTCCAGGAAGTTATGTTGAAATGTTCTTATTACAACGACAACTGCAGAAGAATACCGAAGGAACAAAGTACATGATTACACAAATCAAAGTCCAGAGACAAGGCAAAATCAAGAACACCAGAAGACGGAAGACCAAAGCCACTTCATACCCACAAAACACACAAACACTACAAATACAACACAAAACAACTAAAGCACTAGCAGTGTGAAAACCGGGTAATATCAGGTGCTCCGGAAGGGTAAGAATGTCCTGTTGTCCCGAGTTCCTATCGTTGTTTACGTATGTCTTTTGTCTTATTCGTGTTCTTCATGTGTAGTTCCATGGCAGATTGTGGCATGTAATTATAATTTTCAGCCATTGTAGGTGTTTCCTGTTATCAATTTTTTACATCCTGTATACAGCACCCGTCACATTTGATTTTTCTTGTGTCCTGTGTTCTGTGTCTGTGTCTGTTTTTCAGACATAGTGATCATGGTGTCCGTTCGTCCTTTCATCCATCCGCCATTGGGGTACACATTTCGTGGCGTTAATTCCTCCTACACCACTTGGTGTAATTTAATGAAACTTTCAAAGAATCTCAAGAACATATTGCTATTGTGCACCAGCTATTTTAAAATTTGATTGGATTTTATTTCCTTTTTTTTATTTTTAATTCTTGAATCAAGGGGCGGGGTATATATTACTGGGCTCTGTGAACAGTTTGTCTATTTCTTTTTTCTTTAAAAAAATATGTTAATGGCAAAACTGTAACATCCATATTAGATCTTTCTTTTTTGCTTAAGACATTGACTTTTGACCTTTGCCATTGACCTCATTTAGTAAGTCACTTTTTTCTTATTTTTTTCAATCGTATTTTTTATGCTTTTTAAGCTCTGAGCTAAAATACAGAAATTAGACATGCAAGATCGATTTATGGTCAGTAGACCCATAACTGATAGTAAACATATCTTGGATTCCAAGACGCAACTAAATTTACCCAAGTCACAAGTCATATGACCTAAAACCATCAAAATGATCACTCCGTCTGATTTGGTGCGTCGCAGTCGACCTAGAAATCAATTTTCGTGGAATTTTCGTTGAAATTGGACATAATTTAAATTTTTACTTATTGGGGTCGCCATATTAATTACCTAGTGCATTTGATCAGTTTCTGTTACGGTTTCAGAGTTTATCTATTGACAAATTCAAGGTCAAAATTATTTTCTCCATATACTTCATCGACGCTGCGTGCGTAACCCTATAAAATATACCAAAAAAAGTTATGAGGGTAATAACAAAATTATCGAACAGAATTTTCAAAAGCCAAAGTCCAAGAGGCAAAGAGACAAAGCAGGTGGAAAATCATGTAAAAGTTGTCAACCGCAATGGTCCTGACTTGGTACAGGTATTTCAAAAGAAATGGTGGGTTTAAACCGGTTTTATGGCGAACCAAATCTCCCCTTCAATTGCGATAGTGTCTGTTAGGAGCTCAACAACAATTGCTATTGAAAGGTCGTAGACAGCAACAAGAGGCTCTCAAAAGCCTGTATCACTCACCCTGCTGACTTTGACATTCCAAATGGACTAAATACAAATTCAAAAAAACATTGAAGATGCAAAAGCTGAGTTGCAGGTAGTTTGTGTCATGTAGTCAGCTACAATAATAGTTATAAAAAAACTACTTCTGCTATTCATTTTAACTTATTTCAGACCACATTTCAAAAATAACTTGGGCATGGGATCTCCTGATAAACTAGGTAATGAATACTGCTAAAAGTCCCTTTCAAAAAGATTTGGGTGTGGGTTCTCCTTATTAACTAGTTTATACATTTTTCTGCAGAATGCTTTTTTGTTATAATTTCTGGTTTTTGGTTTGTTTTCCACGGCAACCGAAAGAAGGGGACTAACCAAAACCTCAACAATCCATTACAACGCATTTTAGACCATCATTGGAAAAAATGGTAAGTGGCTTGGCTTCCCTCGTAATTTGGTATAAAGATGTTGCTGAAATCGCAAAACAAATATGTAACAGAATATTTTTTTCAAAGTCTCAGTTTTCTTGATTGGTTTCCATAGCAAACCGAAAACTTCACTATCCATTACAACCAATATCAGACCACCATTTAAAAAATTGGGCAGGTTCCCCTTATAATCCAGGTAATGTATGTTGCTGAAATCAAACATTCGAGTACAAATTTCAAAAAATAATCAGCAAGGGTTCCTTTTGTAATCTAGGGAATAGATATTGCTGAAAGGTATGAATGCTTGCTTGGTAGAATCAACAAATATAAGCAATCTTTGAGAGTTTTAGGAAATTTACCAAATTTAGAATTTGTTTTAATTGTAAGATTTTTTTATTTTGACTAAATTATTCTGTTTTCGAGAACTTCGCAAAAGAATACCCCTTAGTATTAAGTTTATCACTTCCCTTAGTCTAATTATCTCCCTTTTTAGAATTATCACTTTTCACTATATCTATTTTTTATCTCGAAGCCATGAAATGGCTGGAGAGATGTTAAAATGATAAGAAAAAATCATGTGAGGCTTCAAGCCTATTAACAGCTCTAGAAGATGATCTTCGTGCTTCCGATAAAATATAGTGCGCAAGTTTCTTTCATAATCGTATACATTGTGTTTTTAAGTTATATTTCTTCATTTTCTTGAGTTGAATACGTTGTTTTTATATTAAATTGAAAACAATATGCATGTTTATCTAATTACTCGTTTTTTTTTGTTTTTTTGTTGGTTTTTTTTTTTTTTTTTTTTTTTTTTATTGCGTCTCGGATCAACGAACATGTCGCGCAGTAATAAAATAACATTTGTTTTCCTGTGACAGTGTACTGCATATATTTATAGAAATGAAATCGACATGCGAAATCACACAATCCGATTATTTTCACGTATTACGGAATAACTTAATACATGCAGACGTATGCAGGAGTTCTTTGGATGACTACGAAGTTTTGCCACATGTAGATTTTCAGGGCTTCGAGATTCAGCTCCATCGAGAATTTAAATTAAAGAATCCACCTGAAAAGTGTTTTGATGTTTCAAGGATTATTTGATGCAAAGTACATGTTGTAGTAAAAAATAGAATATTCCTGTATGGACAATAAAATTTTTTGCAGCTATTTTGTTATTAAATCATATCAAACATGTAATTTTGGACTGTATCCCCAGCTTTTAATTTAAAATATAATGAAATGTAAGTTATTCATAAAACTTCGCTCCGATATTGCTAAAATTTGAACTTGACTTAGTTTCAATTGTATCAACCTGCGGATTTTTTTTTATTTCAAATACTCCAGAAATATGTTGTCTTCTTGACATTTACCCCATTTCCTTTCTTTTTCATATCTGTATCGTGGTAACAAGCTGAAATACAAACGACCGATCGCCCCCTCCCCTCCCCCGTCTTTGAGTCTGCCATAAATCGAGTGCAACTCATTGCGATGCGGCTAAGAAAGGATCTCAGTTGTAAGTATGATAATAGACATTGATGTTATATGCTTCATTGTTGACCTATATTTCATGTTGGCAACCCCGCCGTGCGCGGTCCCGGCTGAAGAATAGGCCCGCAGCATCCTCTGAGCTTGGAGTATGAGTCTTCCTAACAGAGGCGACACGTTTGCCGTGTGTCAAGGCCCGTGTCGATGGTTGATGAGGTCCTGGTGGGTGCGAACCTGTATTCAGACTCCCGCTGCGGCCATTAATATCCGTTGGGCTGAGAATACAGGAACTATACCCTGCTTTGGCTCTGATATCATCTAAATGGGAGGTCAGATGGTCCCGGTCTGATCAATCGGCTGGTCACGCCAAGCCCTCTAAGATATCCCCAAAATGATATTTACAAATTAGTGTCTTTTGAATGTCTTATTCTCATTTAACTATTTTATCCATGGAGGATATCTTTGAGAAGGCGGTGGCTTATGGGTCAATCAAGTGGTACGCTTTCCTTCAGTGCCTGACGGTTACGCTCTGCTTGAGTGTACCATCCTTGGATCACTTGGTGCTTTCCGGTGGAGAGCCCTGGAATAAAAGCATCGCCCTTGTTGACACTCCGTGGTGGGTGGGTGACAAGGATGGTGAAACATATTACATTCTTACATGGCACAAAAAACTTCAAATCAACCAGCTCCAAATAAAAAAGACAATCTGATGATTCCGTTCCAGAAGAGGAAGACAGCAATTGGACTAAATTCGTAGTGCTCACTGGGTCACCCGAAAAACCCATCTCTAAAATTAATCCTTTTCTAATAGAAAAGACGTTACAAAGCATTGCTGGAACCGTTAAGAATGTAACTAGAATGCGTTCAGGTGACTTACTGATTGAAACAGTAAATAAACATCAAAGTGATAACTTATTAAAAATTTCAAAAATTCAAGACTTTAAAGTTTCGGCTTCTCCACACAAAACATTAAATAGTAGTAAAGGTATCTTGCGGGATAGGAGTCAGTATCTTTCCGAACTCACTGATGAGGAAATTTGTGACTGGATATCATCACAAGGAGTAACAAAGGTCCAAAGATTTATTTCCAAAAAGACAGGAACACCGGTAAAACTCAACACATTTTTGATTACGTTTAATTCACCTGTCCCACCAACATCTTTGAAAATAGGACCCTTTGGTATAAAGGTGGACAAGTTCCTTCCAAACCCAGTGAGATGCTTCACTTGCCAAAGGTTTGGTCATGGTACCAAACAATGTAAGGGCAAGTTGAAGTGTTTCAGGTGTGCGGAAGAGGGACACCAGGGCACAGACTGCACAAATGCACTGAAATGTGCAAACTGCAGCGGTGACCATATGTCCTCCTCCAGAAACTGTCCTTTATACATTAAAGAAAAGGAAATTCTAAAAATTAAAACAGAAAGAAACATTTCTTACAGCGAAGCCCGGCAAATTTCATCAACAAACACAGTAAAAACAGTAACTTCTTCATATGCAGATAAAGTTAGACAGCGACCCTCTTTATCGCATATTGAGACACAAACAATTTTGACCTGGCCATATGACAAAGAGAACCCCCAAAAGTTACCTGTTCAAACAGTTCCTAAAGAACAAATTATAACTCCAACTAAATTTAAACAAAAACAACTAATACGGCAACCCAGTCAACACAACCTTCAACTTCTACAAACGTACAATCGTCTCCAAAGCAAACGAAAAGTAAACTAGCTTCTCATTTATCTAAATCAACAGAACGTTCATCATCTGCTGATAATATTAAATCCAAAAAAAATGCACAGAACCAAAGACAGAGCAGACATGAAAAATCCTCTATTAGCACATCTAATAGATATGAAAGCCTGTCTTCAGATGAGGACACTGGCAAGACTAAAAAACCTGGTCCACGCCCCAAACCGTATTGGGACGTAAGCATTTGGGGAACTTTTGAAGACCAGATGGAGACAGAAATAGAAAATAACATCGAAAATGAACGATCACACAGTAGGTCTTCGTCTGTTAGTGAATCATCGTCTCATCATCCTTCAGTTTCCCGAAAGGGAAATATCTCACCAATACGACTTAAATGAACAATATAATTCAATGGAATTGCCGAGGTTTTAAGATTAATTTTATTGAAATTACTTTATTAATTCAAGCTTTAAATCCTGCAGCATTTTGTCTTCAGGAAACACACCTGAAGGAAAGTGATACGTTGAATGTAAAGAACTACTCCCTCTACAGCACTTATGTTCCTGAGAATGAACGAGCTGCTGGCGGCTCAACCATTCTCGTCAACAACAATATTATCCACAGTACTGTTGATCTAAATACCGATCTTCAGGCTGTTGCAGTGAGAATTTCTTTAGATTAAACGATCACATTATGTTCTGTATACTTACCACCTAATTTCAACCCCAGTCTCAGTCAACTTAAAAACTTGACCGACCAACTGCCCGCCCCATTTATAATAATGGGTGATTTCAATGCTCACGATCCATTATGGGGCAGTTCTGCTTTGAATGACAGAGGTAAAAAGATTGAAGACATAATGTCGCAGGAAGGTTTATGTATCTTTAATGATGGTTCACACACTTATTTACATCCTGGAAATGGGGCTTACTCAGCTATAGACCTAACTATAACTGACCCATCTCTACTGTTGGACTTTTCCTGGAAAGTACACGATCACTTATGTAGTAGTGATCACTTTCCGATCATTCTTCAACATCTTTATTCTACTACCGGAGAAAGGCCACAGCGCTTTAAATTTGATAAAGCTGATTGGTCTCTCTATGAAAATTTATGTAGAGAAGAATTGAAATCTGAATTGTTTGAAGATGTTCTTGATCCCTTAAATCTTTTCAGTGAAAAAATACTTTCCATTGCAGTTAAATCTATACCGAAAACCTCGGCAAACCCAAAACGGCCTGGGAAACCCTGGTTTGACGATTACTGTGATGATGCTCTGACAAATCGTAAAAAGGCAGAGCAACTTTTCAATAAACATCCAACGACGGACAATCTTGG
>MJUU01016330.1:5145-22858 GCA_002080025.1 Modiolus philippinarum | reverse complement strand
AGGAAGCAAAGGATGCACTAGATGACGAGATTGCGGATTGTCCAGTACCTTACACTGACATGAAGCCTTTTAATATATTTTAAAGTTATGGCAGGCCAAATGGGATCTGCAAATAAATAATAAACTGCATGGAATACAGGCAGAGGTCGGTAAACAAGTCAGTAAAAACCGCAGGGAACAGGTATTGTTGACCCGTTGTCGTATTGGACATACTAGAACAACACATAGTTTTATCCTCAACAGTGATGATCGACCTGAATGTATTCCATGCAATTGTCCTTATACAATTCAACATGTTTTAATTGAATGTGTAGATGTTGCCGATATCAGGCGTGATTTTTATTCTGATGATTGTCTTAAAGACCTATTTACAAATGTCGCTGGCGACAAAATCGTTCAGTTTTTAAAAGCAATCAATTTATTTAGTAAGATTTAAAAAGATCAATTATAAACTAGTTTCTAATTTCTAATATTGTTAGTCAAACCATAATTTCTTTAATTATGTTTTTAACATTTTACACATTTCTTTTACTTGTATAAAGCTATATGGTTTTATATAGATATTTTTACTATATAACTATTCTAATTAGTTAATATACTTAACAGTTCTCGCCACGATATAGCTGAAATATTGCTGAAGTTGGCGTAAAACATCAATCAATCAACCAATCAATGTTGGCAACCATTTTGGATTTGATCGAGACTCATTAATCACCTTGGATGAATGAGACCAACTAAGGACTTTTATGAACAAGTAGTTTCAGAGGAGAAGATCTTTGAATGTGTTTTCATATAAGGTCCAATGTTAAACAAAGTTGAACAGTGTTTGCCATCTAAGATTGTCTTCATGGGATTTTTTATAAGTGGACCATATAAGGAATAGTGTGACCAAGTTTGGACCCAATTGGCTTTTCTGTTATGGCGAATAAAATCGTTGAATGCTTTCCAATAGTGTCCAATATTATACTATGTTCCCGCCGATGGCCATTTTGGATAAGACGCAAACTTTACGGAACATTCCTCAAGGAGTACCAACTAAGGACTATTTTGACCAAGTTTGGTTCCAATTGACTTGCAAGACATATTATGGAAGGGGACCACCCAAGGACAATTGTGACCAAATTTGGATCCAACTGGCTTTTTTGTTTCAGAAGATCTATTTGAATGCTTTCCCATAGTGTCCAAAATTACACCATGTTGAGCAATGGCGGGCATTTTGGATGTGATGCAGATATGCCGGATATATTTTTAAAAGGAGCCAACTAAAGACTATTGCAACCAAGGTTACTTCCAATTGGCCTAGTCATTTTTGAGAATAAGATCTTCGAAAATGTTTCCCCTTACGATCAAATATTAAACTCAGTTCCCCACTGGCTGTCATCTTGATTGAGTTCAAATGTAGTCCTTGACATACTGAGCTGAACATTTTAATTTAAACTTGACATCTTTCCCAAATTGTTTTGAAATATAAGACAAAAGGCATACACACACAAAATATTTGACCAATAAAGGGCAATAAATACCATATGGGTATTAAGTTTTCTTCAAATTGCCATGTGGGTAGATATTGATTTGTTAAACATTTTTGCAATTTAAACTTAACCTCTATATGCTATAGTTTTTCAATAAATAAAAAAGAAGTCAAACTTTTGAAAATTTTATCTAAAGGATAATAACTCAAATTTTCTTCAAAATTGTAGGTCAGCAGATTTTTTTTTTACCTCGTAAGATTTTTTTTATATCTGTAACGATTTTTCGGTAATTTGCCAAAAACTGCAATTTACTCACTATGTTGTATTGTGAATAATGGCCGCCATGTTGTTTGACCCGGGAAATAGAAAATAACATATACCAAACAAAATACCGTAGTGATGATGCATTTTAAGTTTCCACCATGTGTTCTAGCGGTTTTAGAGGAATAGATTTTGAAAAAGGAACTAGCGACGGACGGATGAAAGGCGCCAAGTGATAGCCAGGTGGGCTAAAAAGTATTATTCATCCCAGTATTAAGTAAAAAATGAATCTTGATCACAGTTCAGACCAAAACTTCAAATTTTTCAACAAGGAAAATTACTTTTCAAACCAGACCAATTGTCTATCTATCCCTACATATAACAGTTTTCCTGTAAACAGAAATTGACGGCCGTCTTGAACTTTCTATGAGGTTTGAGCAAAGCTCATTGTTGAAGACCTCGTGGTGATTTCAAAACAATAAAAGCTTTTTCCTTTAAATTTGCAAATATTCTTATCAATTCTGTTAAAACTTCTACACTTATTATAAATTATTTGTTTGAAATCCAATCCACAAACCTTTCTAATAATCTATTATAAAGTGCTAGTTTTTTTCTTCACATATACCTATCACCTATCATTTAGAATTTATCAATTTATGTTTATTACTGCCTGTAGCTATGTATTTGATTATCTTGAATATTATGCTTTATCATGATATGTTTTTGCCAATAAAAAATTTAATTATAAAAAGAAATAATAAAAAACAATGGCAGTAGAACACCGAAGGAATAAAGCACAAGATTACATAAATCAAAGTCCAGAGACCAGGCAAAAGCAGGAACACCAGAAGTCGGAAGACCAAAGACACCACATGCCCACAGAACACATGAACATAACATATAAAACACAAAAAACTAAAGCACTAACAGTGTGAACTCTCAAAAAACAGAGTGACATCAGGTGCTCCGGAAGGGTAAGCATGTCCTGCTCTGTATACAGCACCCGTCACACTGTCAGTGGGTCAATCCAGGGTAAAGTCAAAACCGGTAATGTCAAATCCGGGAAGACGTGAATCTATCTGAAAATGTTAGTTTTCATTTGTGACACTGACATTTCATATCTATCTATGATGTCGTGGTGACGGCCATAGAATTTCTGAAGGGACGAAAGTAACAACGGCTTAACATATCACTGACTCAGCAGTTTTTGTGACAGTGCTTTTGCTCTTTCCACAAAGTCACTGTATGTACTGCACGCTCTACAGTAACGAATTAATTGTGAAATATATACTCCATATGCTGGGGATGTAGGTATATTGCTGCAGAGAAAGGGAAAGGGAAAGTCAAAATCATCACGTTTGTCATATAATCTAGATTTCAGACGTCCATGTTCGTCAATGTATGACAAAAGATCAAGGTATGAAGCAGAATTGAGTGTATAGGTTGTCTCTTTAATTTCAAGCTCACTTGGGTAGATGCGACGTAAATATTCTTTAAATCTTGGGTTATTAAGAGAAAGTATATCGTCTATATATGTGAAGCTGAAATTAAAAGTCTGCGCTAGTTGCTTTTGTTTCTGTTGTATCAGCCCTTGTAAAAACTTTCCTTCATACGAAAAAAGGAAAATGCCAGCTAAAAGTGGAGCACAATTTGTTCTCATAGGAATCCCTATTGTCTGTTGAAAAACGCGGCCTCCACATTCAACAAAAATGTTGTCGATAAAAAATTCAAGCATCTTAATCACGTCATTTTCACTATATTTCTTGTTTGACTCAGTGTGGTTCTTAACAAAATATGTCTTTTCCTATTACCAGATAGGAATACATGCGTTCTCCGTTTTTGGTACAGAAACATTGATGTATCAGATCGGAAATTACTGTTTTAAGTTTATTATGGGGAAGCCTTTTCCATTGCATGGTTATATTATCAAGTATTTCTTGGGACTTTATCTCATGTCTGTTTTATAGGCGATGATAATATTTATCAAAAGGAGAAAACGGGCATGCTCACAATAAAAAATATGTATACATGAACTGCAAGCACTCAGTAAACAATGGTTTAGGCTCATTAGGTAAGGAATTGGAAAACTATTAACTGTCATTAAATCCATGTATGCTAATTTAACTATTGTTTGAAATTAAATAATAATTTATCTAATTATTTTCAGAGTAATGTAGGGCTGATGCAAGGGGAATCTTTGTCCCCGTTTCTATATTCATTGTATGTTAACGATATGGAAATTGAATTGATAAGTAAAGGAAGTCAACTATATGAATTAAAAATGTTAAATTTGTATATGCTTATGTATGCTGTTTTATTTAATAATAATGTAAAAGAGTTACAAGATATGATTGACTCTGTTAATATTTATTCACAAGAGTATGGTTTACATGTGAACCTGTCTAAAACTAAAATTGTAGTTTTTAGAAGTAGAAATAAACGAAAAACGGTTTTTAAATGGTGAACATATAGATTTATGTGACAAATTTGTTTATTTAGGTTTATTGTTTAGGTATAATGGTAATTAGTGTTTACACAGAAAATGTTAGCAACACAAGGTAACAAAGCACTATGTAGTTTGTTTACTAAGATAAATGACGACTGTTTTAATCACGAAACATTATTGTCACTCTTTGATACATATGTTTCTAGTATAGACCTTTTTATTCACAAATTCGTGGGTGTCGCCATTGCCGACTTCCGAATGAACTTGTTACCGGAAAGGTGTAACGTTCGTAACACCTCGACGTTTGCCGATCGATCGGTATAAGGTTTAATGATACAGGTGTCATACTTTAACAGTTAATTACTCCAAGAACACCTGTTGAGAAAATCATCAAAACCTATCTAAGTAATAAAACAGTTATTATGACATTAAAGAAACCGCCTAATATATATTAATATATTACAAATGACTGTTAATTAAGCAGAGAAGTTCGATATCTTATAAGCTGATTAAGAAAACTGAACTTTGTTTTGAAGGAAAAGAAATCAAATTCACAAGTAATTTAGATTGATAAATTAATCATTTATGTTTCACGAAAAAAATATTTGAAGTATTCTTGATAGATTTTCCGAAAGTTTGGAAAAATAACTTGGATATTAATGTTTTTATAAAGGATACTAATGTGCATATACAAGCTCTTGTAAGTCTCAAAGGGTCGTAAAATTAATCAAACCGGTTTAAACAATTACATTGATCTGTATATTAAGGACACGTGTCATGCCTCCAGATGTAATAATCTACCTGGGCAAAACTGTTTTTTATCACCTGGATTAAAGCATGAATTGCTGAATTATGTAATATTCTACAATACGCACAACATTTTTGGTAAAAAAATTTACCTTAATTTTCATATTAACTGCATTTCATAATTTATTAGTTTATAAAAATTTAATTTTAACAGGTATATTCTTTCAGAGCGGATACCTGTTTAAAATAAAAATTATAAAATTCTATTTTTTTTATTAATTAAAGTCCTTGATTTAATCACGACAAGTGATCATACGTTGCCACAGTAAATACCGTCTAGCTACACCCTCTTAATGGCGGACGACCATGCGGCACCTGGCGGTCAAGTTCGATAACTGTGTAATCACCAATTTCTGAAACCGTCTATACTTAACAATAGTTGCGAAGTTGTAGAAAAAGTACATTTAAATTTTTTAAAGCGAATACTTAAAGTTAAAAAATCAACGGTGAATTATATGGTACACAGTGAGACAGAAAGGTATCCATTGTATATTACTAGGTATATTAGAATGTTGAATATTGGATTAAGCTGTTTAAGACTGAAAATTGTATTCTGAGAAGTTACTACCATGATATTCTAGATAAAAAAAAAGGGGAACGGGGAAAACGACCCAAAAGGCGAGTTACAACAACTCAAAGCCACCATAAGATCTTCAATGAACGGTGAGGAAACCCCACACCCAACGGCAGGTCTGAGTCGGCCCCTAGATAAAGAGTTATCAACTTCAGTGAAATAAACATCATCCTAGACTCCTACAGACATAAAGTAAACTAACTAGAAAACAGACAAGACACACAAAAGCTTTATAAATTTCCTGACTTAGGACAGATAGGTCTTTTTTAAAACCTAATGATAAATTGGATAATTAATATCAGAAACATTTGTACTATTTTGGTTTTCAAGATGTATGTAATAGTCAGAGTGTGTATAATGAAAAGCTTTTCCTTGAGGACTTTAAAACTTAACTAAAGGGTAAATTTGTAAGTGAAATGGACTCGGTTTTTTTTCAAGTGTCACCAAAGTGTCATTTTTATCAATATATTTATGATATAGATACTTTGCAGTATTATCTTAAAAAAAACTGTGAACTATATATATAATCCATATATTTGTAAGTATAGAATATCTTCACATAGATTAAATGTAGAAACAGGTAGATTTAATGGCATTGATCGCCATCTTAGAATTTGCGATAAATGTGATACAGAACAATTAGAAGATGAATATCATTTCATCCTGGAGTGTAAACACGACTTGGACTTAAGAAAAAGGCTTATTAAGCCATATTATTGGAGAAAAACTTTCTAAAATTAAATCAATTTAGTTATTATCTGTACACAATATAAAGGAGTTGAATAGATTAGGTAAATTTTTAATTTTAGCGGAAAAATGGGCAATTCATAACAGCACTACAAATAGTTATTGTATAGCTGTGTTTTTTATCTGTATGTTTATTATAGTATATTGATAGTAATTATTATCAATTAACATTAATTGACATTAATTAATATCAATGTTGATACCGTTGCATATACTAGTATTTACATGTTTGTAATCTACTGACGCATAATGATAATGATAATTTTGCAATTGTAAATTATATTCAATAAGTTGTACAACTTATGAATTAATTAAGACACATATATATGACTGGTGATACCCTACTAGAAAATATGACAGAAATTGTAACGTAATTCTTTTCTCACTTAATACAGAAAATACAGGCAAACAGTGTGGATTATATACACTTGCAAGATTATTATTGAAATGTCATTTTATTTGATATAATATCTCATTATGAGTTATAAATTAATGTGTAATCTTTCGTCATTTTACTATTTAAAAAAAATCAACCAATCATAATATTACCGATTATTGCAAAATATTTTTCCTACATTAAAAATATGACTTACTTTTAATATAAAAAAATAATTCAAATAAATTAAATTTGATTACCAAATACCTCCTATTACTTTAAACGTAAAAAAAAATAATTCAAATAAATTAAATTTGATACCAAATACCTCCTATTACTTACACATAGTTTTTATAAATGACAGACTTGGTCACTTACACAATTCCAATACTAAAATATAGATAGAATTAACTAGAAATATCAGAATAACATGGGGTAAGACACCTTTTGACTCAAAGATCTTCTCCTTTGAAACTGCTTGGCCAATGCTAACCAGACATGGCCTAAATCATCACCAGGGCATGCACTTACAAATCCTTGCACCGAAGAACATGGCCACTGTTACTAAAAATAGAATGTTCGGGTAAATTGCTTCTTTTTTTAAAAATAGCTCACAAAGCGTTACAGATATCAAAACTCTGACGTGGTAAAAATAATCAGCCTGATAATATCTACTCACCCTGCAATACAAGAGAAAATCCGAAAAAGGATGACCCGTATTGGAGTTATTGCCCCTTTTCCGTAAAATTCTTGTTTTTTCTTAATTTTGGTCTTGTATATTGAAAATGATAAAAGATAGAGGTAAGGTTTTTAAACAAAAGTGGTCAGCATAGTAAGATCTACATATTATGCAAATCCTGACGATCCATATACAGTCGAACTTCGATGGCTCGAACACCAAAGGGACCGATGAAAACAGTTCGAGCCAAAGGGGTGTTCGAGATATCGAGGTCGAACTATGTTTAAATTTAACCAAGGGACAACAAAAAGGATTCGAGGCGTCCATGGTGTTCCAGTTATTGCAGTTCGAGCCATCGAAAGTCTACTGTAATAGTTATTGCCATTTTTTTCTTAGAAATTTCACCATTTTTATACGTTTTTATTTTTATTTCAAGAACTAAGTGAGATAGAATTTTGTTTGAATTGCAAAACTGCGTTTAAAGACTACAAATTCTACAAATGTCCAGCAAGTTTTCATCTGATTCAAGATGGTCGCCAAAGTGGAACGTAGTTAACCATAGGACCCTATGGTGAAAGCATTCAAAGGTCTCCTCTGAAAACTACTGAGCCAATTAGAATAAAACTTGGTCACAAAAAACCTTATGTGGTCTTCTTCAAAGTTTGTGTTTTTAGGTTCGTAACTCGTTTAAAATGCCCACCAGTGGGAACATACTTTAACAAAATGGACCATATGGAACATGCATTAAAAGATCTTGTCCCCTGAAACTACCAAGTCAATTGGAACCAAACGTGATCACAATAGTCTTTGGATGGTCCCCTTTACAGTTTGTAAATTTTATGTTCGTATATCATCGAAAATGACCGCCAGCGCGGTACATAGTTTAACATAGAAACCATAGGGATAATGCATTCAAAGATTTTCTCCTCTGAAACCACTGAGCCAATTTGAACCAACATTGGTCACAATATTTCTTAGGTTATCTACTTCAAAGTCTGTGATTTTTTTTTATGTTCGTACCTCATCCAAGACGGACTCCACTACAGAACAAAGTTTAACATAGGACCCTTGGATGCCACCAAATATCTTCTCGTCTGAAACCAATTAAACAATTTTTATCAAATTTTAGCGTAATAGTCTTTTGGTGATCCCTTGAAAGCTTAAAGATTTGTATGCTCCTTCCAAGCTATCCCAATACCAGATGGCTACCAGCGGGAAACATATTTCACTAAGAACCCTATGGCTAATGCATGAAAAGGTCTTCTCCTTTGGAACAGCTTGAACAATGTATACCAAATTTGATCTCAATATTTCTTGTGTGGTCCCCTTTGTGATTTTTATATTTCTCATCCAAAATGGCCACTGATGTCTGAATATCTTCTCAGAAACTGTTACATCTGGTGAAATAATAAAGAAAGTATGGTTTCTTGTTGACATTGAAGAAAAGCAGTCACCAGGTAACTTTGTCTCGTGTACATTTTACTCCTTTTGTTTCATTGCTTAATCAGGCATTAATGTTTGTGACACGTACATTTTTTTTATTTGTTTGTTTATATTCCTTAAATTATTTGACATGGTAGGTCTTGACTTATGTCTAACATATCTAATTATTCTCAATAGCGTTTGTCAGTCTTGAATGACTTTGGAAATTCCTGGTGCGCAAATTCTACCCATAAGTTGCATTTTTTACGAAAATGCGTGACGCTCCAAACAAAAATATGAACATCATAATCTTCTGTATTCAAATCTCGCCAAAACTTGATATTTGAAGATTATGTTCATATTTTCGTTTGGAGCGTCACACATTTTCGTAAGAAACGATTTCGAATTGCAATTTTCTAGTGAATTCCGATCGTCACATGACTAGACTTACAGACCCTATACTAATTCTACGGTAAATACTAGAATAGGTAAGTCATTAATTACCTAGTTCTTGCTGCGGTCAAGGAAGTGGCAAAACTTTCAGTTGAACGAAATAGAGATTTACACCCCGAGCTCTCTACTTTTCATTGACTCGCCGTCGTGCAAAGACAACATTGTTTTTCACGTCTGATATATCCACAATGTAGACATTTGACATTTATGAATCTAACACATTGTGTAAGCTTGGGGTGTAAAGCTTGACTTCATTACAATTAAAGTTTTGCCACTTCCTTGACCACAGCAATAATTCTAACTATCCAATATATTGTTTGCCAGAACAAGTTTATACTTAGGTAAAGACTCTTACTACATCAAAAGTAATTTAGTATATATATACTTATGAAGAAAATTCAATCAATTCCAAAGTTGCATGATAAACGGGTTATTTCGTTATGCTAAACTGTGCGTTTCAAGGAGTAACCTCTCATCAGCAGCATTAAAATCAAACAATATGGACTCTTACCAAATCAATTTTTTTTTCAATAATAGGTTATAGCCATGATTTACTTTTAACGGTTCTTTCTGAAGAATATGTATTTTTAAGGACGGGCCTTGAAGTATCATTTCAAACTATATTTTTCTGTTTTAATGACGTAATATATCAGGATTATCTGATTGTTTTGCATGCAAGTCGTTTGTCTTGTTCAAAAAGATCACACAAGAGGTCGTTTGATGGTCAGACTGTCTTCCATACATAGCTTGTATCAATATAATTACAATAACAGTTAATAACATTAAGTGAAAGAAAAATGACATTTTTCACACTTTAATGACAACCTAGCATCGAAATGTTCACTGTCTGTCAATTAAATGAATCAATCATTATTATCGTCAGACAAGAATATACTATAAACGTAGCTGCATCCTCCGACTGTCATTGTAGAAAAAAGGTTAAACTTTAAGTTTTCTAAGTTGCTTTAGCTGTTTGGCTACAAAACCGGTTTAACCCACATTTCTTTTGCCTGTGCCAAGTCAGGACCAATGTGGTCGACAATTTTGCCGGTGGTTTACACCTAATTTGTCTTTTTATCTCGAAGCCATGAAATGGCTGGAGAGATATTGATATGGCAAGAAAAAAATCACGTGCCCCGCATGAGGCTTCAAGCCTATTAACAGCTCTAAAAGATGATCTTCGTGCTTCCGATAAAATATAGTGCGCAAGTTTTTTTCAAAATCGTATACATTTAGTATTTAAGTTATAATTCTTCATTTTCTTGAGTTGAATACAGTGTTGTTTTAATAAATTAAAAACAATGTGCATGTTTATCAAATTACTCGTTTTTTATATTGCGTCTCGGATCAAAGAACTTGTCGCGCAGTAATTTGGGAGATGAAAATAACATTTGTTTACCTGTGACAGTGTACTGCGTATATTCATAGCAATGAAATCAACATGCGAAATCACACAATCCGATTACTTTCACGTATTACAGAATAACTTAATACATGCAGACGTAGGATGCCACATGTAGATTTTCAGGGCTTCGAGATTCAGCTCCATCGGAGCTTTGATTGTTAGGTTGTGTTCCCTTGATTCTGTCGTATGTTATACGGATTTTCCTTACTGGCCTCTCCCTTTGTTTTGTTGTCAATTTTATTTGTCTCATGGACTTAGGCATTTCACCACTCTGTTCGGTCATTTTGTTACCAATTCACGTCTAGTACCCTGTACTGATGTTGTTTATTTGTTATATTTATGTCATGTGTACTGATGTTGTTTATTTGTTATATTTATGTCATGCATTCACGTCTTGTACCGTGTACTGATGTTGTTTATTTGTTATATTTATGTCATGTGTTGTCAATCTGTGTTACATCTGAGTTGTGCGATTGTCAGTTTGATTTTTTTTATTTCAGAATTTTCCCTTCCCATTTGATCTCCGATGTAGAAACATAAAGTGAGTACTGGCCCTTGTAAAGTAATATACTACGGCATTAACAGAAAAAAATAAATTCTACAGATCATCATTTCGACAACTGGTGTCTTAAAATCAATCGTCCACTATTAAAGAGATGAAAAGGAAAATAACAAGAAGGACCTAAAATTAACGCCAAAACATGAGTTAACAACAGAGCTGTTCAATCTTTTCTTTTTTTTTATTTGATCTGTAACTAAAGAGACAAAAGTTGTCGAAATGGCCGTGTCGTCAGACACTAAATTTATGGTAACTTCGGAATTTAGTTATTCTAAAATTACACTTCATATGATAACGTCTTGATGCATACTAGTTTCTTTTATTTGAGTGATTTTGCATTTTACATAGTAAAGGACAAAAATAGCATGGTTTCATTATTAAATTTCAAACTACAGACTACTTTGTACCTATAGTTTAATATTTCAAGTGTCATTAAGTCGGATTGGATTCAGAAATTATAAAAATGTCGTTTTTACATGTTTTTCTTCGGCTTTGAACTTCCAAATGTTAGATTCTGTCCGCACTGCACATATTCTCTTGGTAATAACAAAGTAACTTCTCTATAAATACTATTACGACCACTTATTTCATTGAACAAATATAACAACTATA
Source organism: Modiolus philippinarum (assembly GCA_002080025.1). Lineage (NCBI taxonomy): Eukaryota > Metazoa > Mollusca > Bivalvia > Mytilida > Modiolidae > Modiolus > Modiolus philippinarum. Next base: position 11,045 of record MJUU01016330.1, on the reverse strand, counting down.
ATCCGTTACAAGGATACCTTTTCCTATACTAGTAATAATGTTCGTATAAAAGACCTCTGAGAACTTGTGGAGACCTGTTGAACCCAGTTCTATAGTTTTATTGGCATATTATCCAATATTTAAACGTTATTCCTTTTTTTCACGTTTATTCATATTTAACGCTAATATACAGAACAAGAAGCGTAGTCTATATACAATGAAGGTTATGGAGTAAATGGAGAAAAGTTTTCTACAAATACATTTGAGAACCAAGCATTGAAGCAAAATTTTTATTGTTTTTCATTTTGATGTCATCATGAGGTCTTGAACAATGAGCTTTGCCCACACCTTATAGTATCTTCAAGACGACCCCTTGTGTGAGCACTATAAACAGGTGCTCAGAATAACATGAGGAAGATCTTGGAAGTTACAAAAAAACAGAATGCCAAAATTTGAAATTATAAAAGTATATCCATATGAGAAATTCTGTTAATGACTGGTACACAAGAACTGAAATATAATGAGAGCATACATTTTGTACAGCGGTATTCAAGTCTTATAATAAATTTAAGAGAAATAAAACAGATATGTTTGCATGACTTCCTATGAGGAGTGAGACCGGTCGATGTGGCAAACGTTTCCCTCAATGCATACAAAACACATCGTGCGAGAAAATAGATCGCCAAAGTCGGTATTTGTTGATATATCTTGAATTCTTCCTTTCAGTTCCTTTTGATTTTGTATCTTTGAAACGTTCATCTTCTAATTGTAACATGACAAACAAATGATTAGCACTAATGTTTCATAGTTATCCGTAACATCATGGGATAATAGGGTTTATTAGATTACAATCAATCAGAAATGATAAATTAACTACTAACACCGATAAATAAACAAAAAAATCGCTGCATCACTAATTATTGCATCGACACTAATTGAAAATTGTTTTGTTTCTCTGCAAAGTTCAGGAACATTCATTGCATTACAAATAAGAATGACAGTGAAATGAACATCAATTTAATGTAGCGATACATGTTATTGATATTTTGATCAAACACAGGATTGTATTGTTTGTCATCATCAGCTTTGCTATGAGAAATGGGTTGAATAACTTGCAATAATACATTTAATTGAAAAATACTATCATTATCTACAATTTTTAATGTTGAAAACTGCTTGTATGTCAATGTTATTTTTTAAAACAATGCTTAGTTTAATGATATACATGAAGTTTGTTTTTAAATGAATTAATTACAAATTGAAATTAAAAAGGAAAACAGGAAATACCTACAATGGCCAAAAATCACAATTACAGGCAAAAATCCGCAAGGGAACTACACACGAAAAACACCAATAAAACACAAACGTAAAGACAACGTTTGGAAATTTTGCTTAAAAATTAGTTGTCATGCAGCTACTCGTTATTTTTGATAAAGAGACATTGTTAAACGAAATAAAGTAGATGTCTGTGCTTTTGATACAGGTAAGGAAAACTACTTAATGTTCATTTGATATCCACTGAAGAAATGCTTTTTACACTTATTAAAACTAATTTATGACAAGATGAAGAAAAAATCGCAAATATAAGTAGGAACACCATTTTTAACCTGTTAAAGTACTTTTTATCCTTTTTCTTATGTAAATCGGTGGTGTTCCTTTGTGACATTGTAAATGTCTGCGAGAACCATTATAAAGTGATTCAGACTGTGAAGTCGTTAAAATAAGCCAATTTGAAATCATTTCCAGATGAAATACTTTCTGTGTCGTTAATTTCCCATTTCTTAATAGTAATATCTCTTCTGCCTCTATGTACCACGTACATGTATCTCGGCTAATACGGTATTGGAAAACCTCCTACCAATACGAGGACTTCACAAACATACATCAATATGGTGTACCACAAGGGTCAGAAGTAATAAAGGCCTAGGCTATGATTTAGCAGCCAAAGCACTAAAATTTTACTTCTGACCCTCGTACACCATACATCAACCGTCATGACAAATGATATGTCCAAATCAAACATTGTAGTCAGGAACAAGTCAAGTTTAGTAGATAACATTAGACGACTGAATGCAAGATCTATTCTATTGGCGTTAGGTACAGTATCCGTTCGAGTTTGTTCGGCCTTATCTGTTTGAACTTGAGAAAAACCTGCGTATTTCGATGTTTTTCGGCAAAAATTGACCATCACACTATTGGAAAGTTAAACCAGTGTATGATTAAGTTCCACCTGACGTTTTCAAGGAGGCAATATTTGGAATTATTTGATAAAAGACACTTTTCAAATGACAAAACAACGAATAAATATAATAGATAACTGGTTTCACCTCGAAAAATACCATCCATGTGATGAACATATCACATTAAGAACTGGTCGAACTTCCACACAGCTTTTTTTCTGAAGTTCGGTACATTTCGACCACTTGCCTTGCTTTCGCTCAAGTTTTGCGTTGTTTCACGAAGGTAAACACCGCTACACTCGTGACATTTACCGATCCATATTGGATTCCCGATTTTATCGACATGAATTATTATATCGACAAAGCTGTAATGGAACTTCACTAGATTTCAGTCGAACTTCCCCCATTGGTCGAACTTCGACCAGTCCTTCCAAAAGTAATGATTTAAAATACCGTATACGTATGTAGGGTCAGAGAGGATATAACTACTCAGGAATAAGAAATTAAGATTCTGTAGCAGAATAAGTTGATTGGTCAGGAAAGTCATATAACGTTACGTTATTTGTCGAAAATCGATAATTTGAAATACTCATTACTCCGAAGTTTCTGAAACGGCCAATTTGGATATTAGAATACATTACGTTTTTTATAAATTCTAGATTTAATGATTTCGTGGAAATAAATCTAAAAAACGTAGTCTGGTGTGAATTTTATCTCCAAATAACTAGGCTATATAAGACAAAAGTTCTCACTAAAATACAAATTTGTGGGTGAAGAAAATTTTCAAATGTTAATCAGAAGAATTTTGAGAGAAATATGTCAGATTAATTTATCGTAAAGAAAATATTTTCGATTGACATATCGCATAATTGCCAACTCTAAGAGAGATCATAGTAATTCTTTAATAGTGAGCACAAAAATTTAGTTTTTCTTTTGCGAAAAAATACAGACATTCTATGACTTGTATAAAGGACATTTTTTATCTTTGGCGAGCATCAGAATGTGGAGAAAAAAATCCACTCCCCTAATGACTATTAAGGGCTATAAAATTAAATGCAAATCCTGTAATTATTGTTCAGACTGCTATATACTGCCACGAGATAGCTTGTCGGTAATTTCCCTTTGAGAATCCCGAGAAAGACTATACATTTATAAAATGCAGTTAAAGATGACTAGAACGTCGTTAGGTAGGCAATGATTTCAATCTTAAATTCATTGTTTCTGTGCGATGATATATCAAGGAGTTATTCATTTCATGGACTGTTAAGCGTTGTGTACTTAAATTACAGGAATCAACTGTCATAATTAACATACAGAGGACGGTGGAAGTAAGATGGTTGTAGTACCAGACACTTGTAAGAGCCTTGGTTTTTTTTTTTTTTTTTTTTTTTTTTTTTTTTTTTCTGGCTAACGTCATTGTTTCCTGTATTCTCTTTTTGGCCATGTCTTTGGACTTCAATTTTTGTAAATACCGCCTCCAAGTTCCTTTGGTATTCTACTGTCCTTTTTTAATGTAAAAAATTGACAATAAGTAATAGGAAATAAAAGAAAGCGCGTACAAATAACGTCTTTCCTCCGCAACTATATTTTTCTCTTATTCTTCTCAACCAAATTTTGTTAATTAAATCATTTTTCACTATCTAAATGTGATTGGAGAAATGTTTTCACAATATGTGTCATATCAATTTATTCTGTCTGTACGTTTTAATGGATATTTAGTTTACATTACCTGTGGTATGACTGCAGAAAAGGCCGTCTTGTGTTCATACAAGCATTAGCAAAACAGCGGTAGACTTGTTTCCGGCACAAGATTCTTTAAAACAATGGAAAGCCTAGACGTCTTATGGGTAAAAAATATGAAGAAAAACTAGTAAAGTGGGATTGCTAATGAATTAAAAGAAAATGTGTCAATGGCACATGGATGGCCCACCGCAAAATATTCTACTCAGCAAACAGGACTGAAGAGAAAACTTTGCTAAATTACTCGGATGCAAATTGTGTCAAATTGATAAAGCCCGTGAACCGTATAAAGATTCCTTCAAAAGGAGAGACATGCTTCCATCGATTTATTCACTTTTTTACCTTTTTCGGGCCATTTAGGGCTTGCTATATGGTGTGAGGTTCCTCACTGTGTTGAAGACCGTACGATGACCCTAGATGCTTTGTTTTGGGTCGTTTTAACCTGGAGATTGGATGTTGTCTCCTTGACATTTACCCCATTTCCTTTCTTTTTCGTGTGGTATAACTGCTCATTAAAAAGCTTCAGCCCAAATATCAAATCATTACTACAAACACAAGCAGAGAAATCATTGATGAAAATTTTCAATATATGGCTATATTTTTTGGAAAAAATCCTAAGTTATCGGCATACAGGAAGTAAAACTGGTCTATGGAGTTAATAGTCTACCTTTATTGGGTTTAATTCGTATAGTTATTATACTATATTGAAACGGGACAGATAAAGGGGAGGCTTGGGTATCCATAAACCCGTTTAACCTTACCGCTGGCTGTTGCTGGTGCTGGTACCAAGTCCGGTTGTCCCGAGTTTCTATCTTTGTATACGTTTGTCTTTTGTCGTTTTTATGTTTTTTTCCTTTGTAGTTCTATGGCAAGCAGATTGTGGTATGAGATTGTAATTTTCAGCCATTGTTGATGTTTCCTGTTATCCGCTGTTTTACATCTATAGCGAATTTCAGGGGACTGGTGAAATAAATTCGTTGTAAACGAAGTTCGTTGCAAACGAAATTAGTGAACTTCGTTATATCATATTTTGATTTTGTTTTAACATATGAACATGTAAATCATGAAATCTTTAAATAAAGACCATATCGTTTACTTTCAGGTCACTAGGTCTCAAAGCTAATAAACGGATGCAAGCAGAATATCTTGTCTATTTCTCCTATTACGTAAAGAATGGAAGTTACGTCCCAGCAATTCTGGACTTTTAATCAATTTCTGGCATTTTTAACAACATTTCCGTAAAAACGAGGATTAGAAATGCCCTTAGTAATAAGCTGTATATGAGTAACGCCATATTTAGATATGAAATGTTCATATCTATTATAAAACTTCTTAAATGTATTCAACAACTTATAATTACATTTCATGAATATTCATTTGAATTCCGTCAATTTGATAGGTGAACATCGCTCACGTGGCATATCAATGTGAAGTTGCAATTCCCATGAAACACATTTGATCATATGACCACTTGGCGGACGAATTAGTAAAAAAAGAATTCCGTTGCACATAACGTACTAACTTTTTAATAAATTTGTTTTTTTATGCTTTGGTTTTAAATGTAATTATAAGTATTGAATGCATTATTTTGAAGTTTCATAGGGATTATGAAAGTGTTGACCGGGCGCACATTTTCAACATGAAGCGCTACTCATTAAAAATGTGCTTCGGTCAACACTTTCATACCCCAATGAAACTTCAAAATAATTCATTCAATTCTTAAATGAAATCTGTATTCATTCAACTTTTGAAATCTGTATTCATTCAACTTATGGAATCTGTATTCATTATGGAATCTGTATTCATTCAACTTGTGAAATCTGTATGTATTCATACGAATTTTAGTAATTGTGCTAAAAGTTCTCAGTATATGTCAAATTCGACGATGTCATTTAAAGCTTAGTTTCTTTCTCGGCATTCTGAATAATTTCGTATTTTGTTTCCAAAGAAATTGCCTTTCTTTTACGAGACGACAAAGCCATTCTTCTTCTTCTTCTTCTT